>ML994616.1:1535334-1603645 GCA_010093925.1 Zopfia rhizophila CBS 207.26
CCTTTCGGGCCATATAGACAGTGTTGTTGGCGAGGGCGTGACCCTCCTCCCATTGTAAAGCCCGCCACATATAAGTGTCTCCAAAAGAACTACGTATATGCAAGGCCGTACGAGTCCACCAAGGGTCCACCCTGGGGCCATCCCACAGGGCAAGTGCCTTGGAGCCATCCATTCGCTGCCATTATATGCCACGCCCCGCAATCCCTTTCACGCCCAGCAGATTGTTTCGCGTTACCTATAACCCTCTCGGGATGATAGGCCGTCCGTGTCTTGCAGGAGTGGGCCCTATGATAATTCGACGCCGCGCAACTATCAGTCCCTCAGCCTCCTACTAACCAAGCTTGTGTTCCACCGTCTTGTCAAGTCCTACTCAAGTTTGCCTAAGACCAATAACTCGCGCGGTGGCCTAAGTCCGCGGTGCCTGGATCGCTCCAGGTACGAATGGGCCGGCTGCCCGTCAAGGGCTGCGAGCACCACGCTGTTTGAGACCCTCCATTGAGTCACCGTCGAAGCGCACCCGGTCATTCGTTCGGTCGTTAAGTCCGTCGAGAATCCGTCGTTAAGTCTCTCGTAGGTGGCCCCAGAGAAACATGTATATTATATATTGTCACCGAGTAGCGCCTCTTGTCATCAAGTAGTGCTCTCGCCATCTCTCATCTTTAGCCTTCATGGCGTCAGCAGATTGCGTACCCTCCTACGTACGCTCTTACGTACAATCCACCTCGATTGTGTATATAGATCGAGTCTTCCACTCATTTAATTAATTATGGGTTGCTACGTTATTGATTCCCTGCACTCGGTTACATATATCATACAGTAGAGTTGCCACAACTTGCCCACCCAAGTTCCCTACTATACGCCGTAGACGTATAAGTTCCCTGATTTGCTCCTTAAGCCTATCTCAGCGGCGCTGCCACCCACACTCTAGATAGACCGACACGCGCATCCGTCCTTTCGGGCCACATAGACAGTGTTGTTGGCGAGGGTGTGATCCTCCTCCCATTGTAAAGCCCGCCACACATAGGTGCCCAAAAGGGACTACCCACATGCAAGGCCGTACGAGTCCACCAAGGCTCCACCTCATAGAGGCAAGCACCTTGGAGCCATCCATCGCTGCCATTATATGCCACGCCCCACAATCCCTTTCACGCCTAGCAGATTGCTTCGCGTTACCTATATCCTTCTCAGAGATGATAGGCCGTCCGTGTCTTGCAGGAGTGGGCCCAGTGATAATTCGACGCCGCGCAACTATCAGTCCCTCAGCCTCCTACTAACCAAGCTTGTGTTCCACCGTCTTGTCAAGTCCCACTCAAGTTTGCCTAAGACCAATAACTCGCCGGTGGCCTAAGTCCGCGGTGCCTAGATGGCAATCTAGGTACGAACCAGCCGGCCTGCGTCGAGGGCTGCGAGCACCACGCTGTTTGAGACCCTCCAGTGAGTCGCCATCGAAGCGCATCCGGCCGCCATCGTTCGGTCGTTAAGTCCGTCGAGAATCCGTCGTTAAGTCTCTCGTGGGTGGCCTGGAATTTCGGACAGTGTGTCCATCAACCAAGTAAACCAAAAATCTACCCCTTTGCTTGACTTGGTTGACGAGAGGCCTTTGCTTGGCTTGGTTGGTTGACTGGAAACCCTTACTTTGCTTGGTTGGTTGACGTTACTTGGTAATATTTCCCGATTTGGAATCCGTGATAGATCTATGGGAGCATACCGGTTCGAAGCAGGTGCTTTTGACATTCGATCGCCGCCACAGTGTCTGAATTGAGGCGATTTCGTTTATCTGTAATGACTTTCTTCGTCTGTGAGAATACGCGCTCACACTCAGCGCTCATTGCTGGGCAACTGAACAAATCAAACGCCATCTTGGAGAGGACAGGGTAATCAGATGCGTGGCGAATCCACCACTCTAGAGGATCCTCAACGTCCAGATCGGCCTTATTAGTCCTAGCTATAAACTCATTAAGCTTAGAGGTGAGTTTTATACGCTTCCTTCCTCATATAGCAGACGCTGCAGTAGCGGCGAGCTGCTGACAACGCTTACAGGCTTGCTGGAAAGGGTCAAGCGCCATATCGCCGTCAGCAATAATCTCCTTATCCTCCTCTTGTGTTGCCTTTATTATATCTGCTTCTATAGCCACTTCTTTATATTATATATACACCTCCTACACCACCCGCTTCGCCTCAATAATCTATCGCTTGTTATGACTCCATTCAAGCTCGAAATAGGTAAATTTGTTCGCAGGATGGAGGGCAACGGCGTATCAGTATACTAGTATAACATCTATAAGGCTAAAGTATTCTTCAAGCTTAATACGGGCAGTATTAATAGTGCAGGAATAATATACTAAAACCTCCTTAGGGTGATCATCTGCGAACTTTCCAGCCTCCTAGAGCTTCTTAAAAAGGACGTTAAGTGACTCAATTATCTTATAGAGTGAGCTATATAATCCTTTAAGGCTAGCTTTATTCGCCTAGCCTTCCATGCGCTTAGTTAGATCTTTAAATAGCTTTAAGATATTAAGGAAGTGCTCTAGATTAACTTAATCCTACAGACTAAATATATCCTGTAAGATATCATATCCCTCACCACCATGTTTATAGTGGAGAAAGAATAGATTAATTGCGTGGTAGAGTTTAAGAGCTCTTTTAATCATAGTAAACACAGAGTTCCAGCAGACACCACCGTTAACTAATACCCTAGTATAGAGGTGCTTAATACTGCCTTCATCGTACGCCTATAGAATATACTATTTTAGAAACTCCTGCTGCTAGTCGCTCCGGTTAATCCACACGCAGAAGTTATAGAGCTTACTAATAAAGCTCTGCTTTCTCCATATCTTAAACTGCTCATTATCAGATGTGCTACAGAGCTCTTTCTCTAGCTTACTAACACCCTTCTTAAACAGAAGAGCTTTAACAATGAGATTTAATATATGGCCGACGCACTAAAGGCGGCTCTGTTATGTAATTATAGGGTACTACTTTACTAGCTCTTTAATACACGCGTCGTTATTACTAGCGTTGTCCATCATAAAGAAGCTAATAGTAGCGGATATATTATAAAATTCGATAACTATTAACAGCACTTTCGCGATATTCTCGCCAGAGTGAGGGCCCTTTAGAGGCGGGAGGTTAAGAAGGGCGGTTTACAGCTTATACTTTTCATCTAAGAAGTAAGCAACAACTGCTAGATAGTTCGTTCCTTCTTCAGACGTTTAGATATTAGTTAAGATATGAATCTTGCTTAGAGCAAGATAGAGCTTTTCCTTTAGCTAAGAACACCTTCCAGCATCACCATCCCACCTCTCTTTAATCCAGCTGCTAAGAGTTGACGGGCTCTTTGGTAGAATCTTATCAATATCCTCTAGATAGTTGGTAAAGATGTCATGGGTGCGTTGATGCGTTGCTTGTCGAAAGGTAAGGTCAAGGTTAATAACCCAGTCAATAAAGTCGCCCTTGAATTGCAAGTCGTTAAACACCAAGCGCCGGCCTCCAAGGTATGATATAGAACTCGTTACTCCCTTAGCCATATCGAACGGATTCAACGCCACCAGTTTGTAACCAAACTCTTCAAGTTTGTGCTGATGTTTTAGGTGATAAATGATACTAGTAGTACTCTCACTACTATACAGCGCAGAATCATGCTGGCCACTAATATGGCAGTACTTACAGAGCCAGTACTTATTATCTCCATCCGTTGTAAGCTGCGCACCGTGTTTGTAGATTGCTGAGGGTTAGATTTTAGAGTTAAAGGCACGCTTATAAGGCTGACGGTATCGAATTAACAGCAATAGCTTCCTTTCATAGCGAATTTTGTCCCATTCAATAGGGAAAGTGCATTGAGAGGACGTCGGCACCTCTCTTTCATAGGTGGTTGGTGTAGAACTTAGAGTCCCTAAGTGGCTCTCTGGGGTAGAGCTGAGGGGCTCAGAGGGAGTCCTAGGCAGAGGAGAACATGTAGACCTTCCACAAGGCTGAAAGAATGGGTGAGAAGGCATTTTTAGCTTAGAATTTGGTGGTGCTATAATAAAGACTGGAGGTGTTAAAATTTTTAACGGCAAATCTCAAGAACGGCAATATCCAGCCAATCAAAGCACGCGGGTTAATAGTTCTTCCTGTCCCGGTGCTAATAAAACTCCAGCCACCCAACTCCTCTCTACAACATGCCTGATACGGCAATTCAGTCGAGTAACTTCAAGTTAACTCGAGTAATGTAAAAACTCCTACTTGTGGTTGGTTGGACGAGCCCTTACTTGTGGTTGCTTGTTACGTAATCAAGCAACCTCAACCAACCAAGTCAAGTAACTTGGTTATTGGACACACTGATTTCGGATCGTTCCTACCCTCGGTGCAATGCACTCTCAGAGCGGCACAAGCACAGAGGTGTCCTGTCATGCTATCAAACCAGAGTAGCTAGCGGGGCAGCCCTTTAGATAGAATGTCGGCCCCTAGGGTCCTATCTAGATTCCTGATGCTCGTGCTACCCGTGTCGAACTTAACGGATCCGGTCGCGCCAGGTCTAGATAGTAGAGAGTTGACTAGGCTCTCTGCGGTGCTACTTTCAGGCTGTCTCCAGTTGCGTAGGCAGTCTGTCGCCATGCATGGGAGGACCCCTGGTAGTCGCACCCTAGAAGTTTGCACCTTAAGCAGGCCTCTAGCAGCACCCCTAGAAGTTGAAGAGAAAGGCGATACCTACGCCATGTCCGCGTACACAGCCGGCCCGAGTACGAGTCGGGTTCGCTCCAGCCTTCTTAAAGAAGTTGGAGAGAAAGGCGATACCTACGCCGTGTATGCGTCTACAGCCGGCCCGAGTACGAGTCGGGTTCGCTCCAGCCCTTTAGGTTCTGCCCTCTTGGCCTACCGACATGCGCATCCGTCCTCTCCGGCCACTATACTATCTCTTCAGGTAGCAACTTCGTACGTAGGCTCTACGCCGGCGACACCCTACTGGAGGCAAAAAAACGTGCTCTCTAGCACAATCTGAACGCAAACTGGGTCACTCCTATGCTATGGATAGGTCACCAGCCCGGATTTCTTTTTATTTATATAATATTTTAACTTATTACTTAGTACTATATATAACAATTAATTTAAAAAAAATTAAGTTCTTAACTTTTTATATATAGTACTTTTGTAATATTTATAAAAATTATATTAATATTTTTATAACTATTATATTCTTAATTATTAAAGTATTTTATAAAGTATATAAATAAATAAATAAATAAATAATATAATTTTATATTATTTTGTATTTTTTTTTTTTTTTTAAATATTTTACTATTAGCTAAATTTTTAGCAAAGTTTTTTTTTTATTAAATTATTAAGATTTTTAAATATAGTGTTATAATATTAACTTAAATTATTTTTATTATTTTTAGTATATAAATTATAGCTATTAACTAAATTTATTATTTCTATAAATTATAATATTTATACTATATTATTAATTAATTTATATATTTTTTTAATAGTACAAATTTTTTATTTTATTTTATTTTAATTTTTTTTTTTTTTTTTTTAATAATTAATAAATTATTACTATTTTTATAAAATAAACTTAATTAAGTACTATTTAAATATAATAAAGTTATTAAAAAAATATTAAAAACTTATATTTAGTATACATTATTAACTAAAATTATATTATTTTTATTTATTAATTTTTTTTTCTATTAGTTGTTTTTACTTATTAGTTATTTTACTTTTTAGTTTATTTTACTTTTTAGTTGTTTTTATTTATTAGTTATTTTTACTTATTTTTTGTTTTTATTTATCATTTATTAACTTAGTTATATGTTTTTATAATTAATTTTTTATTTTAACTTAATAAAGTTTTAAATAATAAAAGGTTTATTTTATTTTTATAACTTAATTACATATAAATACTTAAAGTAATATAATATTATATTTAATAAATTTAATTACAAGAAAATTACTTCATAATAAATTATTAAGAACTAATTTTTTTTAAAGTAATATATTAATATTATAGTTTAGTTAAAACTTTTTATATACTTCTAACTTATGTAGTTATGTTATATAGTTTTTACTATATACTATAATAAAATATTATATAAGTATTTTAAATATTTTAAGTTTAAGTTAAATTGTGTTACATACTTTAGTTAATATATAAAGTTATATAAGTATTTTTTGTTTTTATAAGTATATTTTAATAATATAAAAATATAATAAAAACAGTTTAACTAATTTTATTATATAATAATTCTAGAAAGTTACTTAAAATTATAAAAATAAGTATAAAGAATTAAACTATTTAAAAACTAAAAAAGAATATTTTTTATATAGTAAATTTTTTACTTACGTGTTAAACTTTACTTAAATTTAATATAACTAATTAGTTTTTATTAGTTTTTATTATACTTATAACTTTATATTTTAAAGTAATTACTTTACTTTTTGCTTAGTATTTTACTTTTTAGTACATTTTTTAGCTAGTAGCTAAAAGTTGTTTTTTAAGTTATTTATTATATTTTAATTATTTTTATTAGTAATAGTTATTTACTTATTACTACTTATAATACTTACCTCTTTTTTTTAATTATTAGCTTAACAGTTTTTTTTACTTTAAATTTTAGATATAAGAAAAGCTTATTTTTTTTATAATATTATAACTACTTTTAAAATCTTTTCTTTTTTTATACTTAATAATGCCTAAAGTTAAGTTATTAACTATTCGTAATTACTATTTTGTAAAATTAATTTAGAATTATAATTACTTTATACTAATTATATATAGTTTTTATAAAAAAAAAAAATTTTATTATTTTATAAATTTATTATTTAGCTGTTATTTTAAGTATATTAGGTATTTTTAAAAGTATAATTTAGTAGTTTTTATTTAAGAGTTTAATAAATTTTTTACTAAAAAGTATTATTTATAAAAGTAACTAAAATAAACCTATAACTTTAAGCTAAAAACTAGATTTTATTAGTAATAACTATATAAGTAGCTTACTTTAGTTAATAATTATAAATATAAGTTATTTACTTACAAGCTTGCTTTAATTAAAGAAATATAGAATTAAAAAATAAAACTTTTAAACTATTATAATATATAATGTTTTTATTTAATATTTTTACTAATTTTTATATTAATTTCTTTTAATTAAATAACTATATAAGTATTTATTTAAAATTTAGTGTTACTAATTTTTTTTTAAATAAAACTAGTTAATTATTTTAAAATATTACTTTAAGTTTTTAATAAGTTTTTAAGTATTTTCATTTAATTTATATTTTTTTTAATTTAATTAGGTATTTTTACTAATATTTAAACTATTATAGCATTTAAATTTTTTAACTTTATATTCTAATTAGAATAACTCTATATTTATATTTATTATTAATAGTACGTTTAATAGTACTAGTTTAAGTAATAATTTATAAAATATTAAATAAATTTTTTATATTTTTATTATAGTTTAAGGTCTACAGTTTCTATATACCTAAAACTTATAAAAGTATGTAATATAGTCTTTATCACATACTATAAAATAGTATATAAGTTTTTTTAATATAGTAAGTATAAGTATAATTTATGTTAAAAGCTTTAGTAATTACATAAAGTTATAAAGTAACTTACTAATATAATATTCTAATAATATAAAAATATAATAAAGTAATAGTCTAACTAATTTATTATATAATAGTTTAAGAGAGTTGCTTAAAAATAAAAAAAATAAGTATAAAAAAAATTTAAAAGCTAAAAAAAATAAAATTTATATAGTAAATTCTTTACTTAAAATTTATATTATACTTAAGTTTACTATAAGTACTTTATTTCTAGTAACTTTAATTACTTATATTATACTTATAACTTTATATGTAAAATATTACGTGTTTTTTTTACTATTAGTTTTATTAATTACTTTAATAATATTAGCTAAAAGCCTTATTTTATATTTAGTTTTATAAAGTATTTACTTTATTTTTATTTTAGTATTATATTTTTATACATACTTTTTTTACTAATAGCTAGTAATTTTTTAGTTAGTTTACTATATTTTAATTATTACTTATAATAAACTTTTACTTATTACTATTTGTAATACTTACTTTTTTTAAAAAAAATTTAGCTTAAAAGATTTTTTTACTCTAAACTTTAAGTATAAAAAACGTTAGTTCTTTTAGTAGTATTATATCTACCTTTAAACTCTTTTTTTCTTTTTATGTTTAATAATACCTAAAGTTAAATTATTAACTATTTATTATTATTATTTTATAAAATTAATTTAGAATTATAATTACTTTATACTAACTTTATATAGTTTATATAAAAAAAATCTTAATTACTTTATAAATCTTTTATTTAGTTATTATTTTAAGTATATTAAGTATTTTTAAAAGTACAATCTAGTAGTCCTTATTTAAAAGTTTAATAAGTTTTTTACTAAAAAGTATTAGTTATAAAAGTAGCTAAAATAAGTATAAAACTTTAAGCTTAAAACTAGATTTTATTAGTAATAATTATATAAGTAGCTTATTTTAGTTAATAGTTATAAGTATAAGCTATTTACCTATAAGCTTACTTTAATTAAAGAAATATAAAATTTAGAAAAAATAAAAATAAAAATAAAAAGTTTTAAACTATTATAACTTATAATGTTTTTATTTAATGTTCTTACTAATTTTTTTTATTAATTTCCTTTAATTAAAAAGTTATATAAACTTTTATCTTAAATCTAGTATTAGTAAATTTTTTAGGTAAAACTAGTTAATTATTTTAAAATATTACTTTAAGATTTTAATAAGTTTTTAGGTATTTTTTTCTAGTTTATAGTTTTTTTTATTTAACTAAATATTTCTACTAACATTTAAATTATTATAGCTTTTAAATTTCTTTAACTTTATATTTTAACTAATATATTTTTATATTTATATTTGTTATTATTAGCGTGTTTAGTAATACTATTTTAAGAAATAATATATAAAATACTAAGTAGATTTTTATACTTTATAGTAGTTATAATTTATAGTTAACTAGTTTTATAATTCTACTAATTTTAAATGGTTTAATTTAAACATAATTTAGTTTCTTATTTAGTTTTTTAATTTTTTAATTTTTGTGTAGTAGAAAAACTTTGTTTCTTTTTTTAATAATTAGTTTTTTAACTCTTAACTTATTACTACTTATTATAGTTTATAAGTTTCTTAAAGTAATATATTTACTAAGTTTATTATATAAGTTTTATAAATACTTTATTTTATTATAAACTTTATATAATTTACTTTTTAATTTACATAGTTTTTTATAAGCTGTAGGCTTATACTTATGATTTATATAAAATAATAATATATTAGTTATAAATAACTTTATACTATTAAAAGTAAATTATACTAAAAGTAATAACTTAATCTAATTCTTTTAAAGGTAATTAATATATATTCTTAAATATTATTTTAGAGTTTAATTAGTATGCTTTGTTTACCTATTTATTTAAGAATAAAAGCTTATTTTTTAATTCTAACTTAGCTAACAAGGTTTTTTAAGAGTATAATATAAATAATTTATTTTAATTAAAAACAAACTTTTTAGGCAACTTATATTTCAAAACTATTATCTTTAAAACTTTATATACTAGTTTTTTTACTAATAAATTTATAACTATTAAATTAAAATATGTATACTTAGTTAATTTATTTATAATTACTAGTATTACGTGATATTTTTTTATTCTCTAGTTTCTTAAATAATAGTAATTTTATAATAAAGTTTATTAAAACTAACTACTATAGTTATTTTTGTACTTTTAATAGTTATAAAAGTTTATAGAGTTTATATTATATTAGTTTATTTTTTTTTTTTTACTATAAAAAATAGCTATATATTTTTAAAAATAAAACTTTAAAAATAAAACTTTTTATATTTATTATAATAACTTTTAGATATATTTTAACTACTTTTTTAACTTGTTGTTTTAACTTCTTAATGTAGAAATTCTTAGAGATTTACTTTATAGTTTTTTCTATTTCTTAGTATTTGTATGTAATAGCTTTATGATTTTCTTTAATTAATTTCTTATATAGCTTTTTTAGTATATAAATAAGTCTTTTTATATACTAGAGTTTTAATTCTAAATTCTAAAAATTCTATTACTTAAAATTCTTTATTCTTTTTATTTAGTAATTTTTAACTCTTATAATTATTACCAGCTTTAAATAATTATAGCTTATAGATTTATTTAATTCTATTATTAGTATTATACTTAATACTAGTTTCTATTATTTTATATAGTTTAGGTATTAGTTAAGTGTGTCTACTACTTTGTTTTCTAATTCTTTTTAATAAAATATTTTGAAATTATAAATAGCTAGTATTTTTAACTAGTATATTTATTTTTAGTTTAGCTTCTTTATTATTATAAAGCTAATTAAGTTCTTATAATTTAAAAAAACTTTTACTTAATACTTAGCTTTTTTAAAGTAAATTTACTATTTCTTAAATGCTACTACTACTATTAGTAGTTTTTTATTATAAATATTATAATTTAACTTCGCTTCTATAAGTTTTTTTAATAAATAGTTTACTAAATAGAAATGTTTATTCTTATATTTTAAACTATAGAATACTTTTATTATATAGTTAAATGTATTTGTTTTTAGTACTATAAGTAACTTTAAGTTAAATATTTTTAATATAAGTACTTATATACACTTTTTCTTAAGTTTTATAAATACTTACTATTATTCTTACTTTTATTTAATTATTATATTTTTCTTTATTACTTTAATAAGTAGTGTCATGATTTTTAAATACTTTTTTATAAACTTTCTATAAAAATTCATAAATTCTAGAAATAATTATACTTTTTTTACTATTATTAGTATTAGCTAGTTTTATATTTCTACTAACTTTTTCAGATTTACTAAGATTTCTTTTCTTAAAATAATAAACTCTAGAAACTCTATTTTTATAATATGGAATTTATATTTTTTTAGCTAAATAAAAAAGTCATATTCTTAAAGCTTTTTTAAGACTTTCTTAATATATATTTTATACACTTTAAGTATTTTCTTTATAAATACTAGTATATTATTAAGCTATGTTATTATAAATATATTTATATATTTATATAGTATATAATTAATAACTACCTAAAAAGTTACTAGTATATTTATTAATTTAAATAATATAATATAGTACTTATAGAGTTTGTATTTTATTTTAAATGTTATTAACTATTTATATTCTTTTTTAATTCTAATTTTATAGTATTTCTTATAAATATTAAATAGACTAAATTACTATGCTTTTTAAAGTTTATTTATAAGTTTTTAAATTAATAGTAACAGGTATTAATTTTTAGTTATTATGTAATTTAATTATTTAAAATTAATACATAATTAAAGTTTCCTATTTTTTTAAGTATAAATAATATTAGTAAAACTATTAGGCTTTTACTTAGTCATATATATTTTTTTAATTTTTTTTTAATATACTATTTTAATTTCTTTTATTATATTCTTAATAAAAGATATATTAGTCTTAGTTTAAGCTTTTTCTTATTTTTAACTAGTATTTTAAAAGTATATTTTCTTTATTTTTATTAAATAAGTAAATAAATTTTTAATTTTTTTAATATATTTAGACTTTAATAGTGTTTAAAGCTTATTTTTAAATTTATACTATTTTAATATTTATAGTTATTTCTACTATAATTATTATATAGCCTTATATAAGATTTTTTCTATTTTAGAGTATTTTTCTATTATTTTTAGTTTTTATATTTATGCTCCTCTTTTTACTAAACTATACTATTAAATAGTTTTTTTATTACTAATCTATTATTAAATTATATAATAAAAACTAATCTTATTTTAAAATTATGTTTAACTTATTTATATCTAGAATATTAATATAGTAAATATTTTTATAACCTATTATTTTTAGTTTTATTACTATAGTTTCTAAAGTAATTAAACTTTTTTTAAAGGTTATTAATATATTCTATAAGTGAGTAGCCCACCTAAGTGAGTGGCTTATTTTATTAAGTTTTAATTTTTTTATATACTTATAACACTATAACACTAGTAGCTATTGCTATAATATTTAGGTAGTAAATAGCTAGTCTATTTCTTAGCCTTTTTATAAGTCCTTAAGTTGTGCCTAGATTTATAGTAGTGTTTATAATATCTTTACTTTAGTATATTAGCTATTATATGCCTATTACTCTAGCATGTTTTAACCCTAATTTACGTATTAATATTTGCTTAAGTAATTATCTCTAAGCTCTCTGCTTTTATTAACGTTTTTTGCTTCTAAATTTACTTTTTTTAGCACTTTTTGCGTTATGTTATAGCCTTATTTGCTTTTTAAAGCTTAGTAACCTTTAAGTATAGTAATATAGCTTCATGCATTATCAGCTCAGCACCCTTTATAAGCTAATAAATTAACTTAAAAATGTGTATAGGTAAGCTATTTTAATGCTACTAAATCTAGTTATAAATTAGAGCATTTTAAGACCCTAATTTAGTAGCTATTTTAGGTGTTTTTAACTCTTAAATAGTGTTCTCTACTATAGGGGGGGATAGCGTCTAAAGCTAAATATTAAGCTTTAAGAGTATAGTATTTAGGTTAAATAGGATTAAGCTAGCATCTTAAAAGCCTATATAGATATTACTTTCTATAAATATGGCTTAATAGACTACTTTAAACGCTAGTAGAAACTCAAGCTTTATGATATAGTAAATGTAGTTATAAATAAAATCCTTAACTTAGCGCCTATATGCATCTTTTAAAAGTGAAAAATAGCTTATATTAAGTAGCTAAAGTAGATACAATAAATAAGATAGTATATAAAGTATAATAATACTTTTCTCTTTATAAAGTTATTAAAATTTAAGTGAATTATAGCTTTTATAGCTATTAATTATTAGCAGATAATAAACGCCTACTGTATGACTTTTTATATGCTTATTAAAATACTATAGCTACTTAATACTAAGCTTATTATTTATCTAACTATTATTACTTAATGAAATAATCTAATTTAGTGGTATATTATTGCTCTTGTACCATGCAGAAAGGTAGTACGTTCCTATAAAAATAATAAATAATAAGATTACCTATTCTTTTATATTAATATTCTAGATTACTATAATCTACTTATGATTACCTGGCTGTACTGCTTTACGTTAATTATATTTATTAAAGTTTATAATAATCTTACTACCTAAAATAACACCTATCTAGAAGCTAGTCTTGTTAAAGTTATAGATATCTTCTTTAGTAATACCGTACTTCTTAATTATATACTATATATAGTTAAATTAAGGCTTAATAATTTTAGAATCCTTACATAAAGCTCTCTAGTAATTATATCTTTAATTATAGACTATTTTAATTTCTAGAGTTTACTGTATAAAGTTCTCTAACTAGTTCTTACTAACTAGGCTAGTAGAGTGCGTAGTAAGTAGATAATTAGCCATATCTCTTATAACACCAAGCCTAGAGGGAAATCCTCGTAAATCTAGGTTAAATATATATTAAATAATAATTAATTCTTCTAGCTTAGTGAGCTTCTTTGAATTGGGTTTGTAATTATATTATAAAATAGTTCTAGTGTATTACTGTTAAAGTGTTGTTTAAGGGATATTGTATACCACTATAGTATATCACATACTTTATAATTAGCTTTTCTTAATTACTAAGATAGCTAAGAATAGCCTACTTTTGTTATAAATTAATTAAGAGTTGCTTTGTTATTGCATCGCGCTTAAAAGTTAGTAGGTTACGTTTTATTTATAAGGTAGACCACTCACTTAAATAGGCTACTTACTTATAGAATACATTATACTATTATCTACTTACTTTACTTTTATTAAATATGCTTTTTTAATATAATATATTATTTTATTTACTTTACTATTTATTAGTATTTTTAGAAATATTCTGTTTACTTTTATATTAAAGTAAAAATATAATTTTTATTATACTTATTATAATTTAAGAGTTCTAATAATTATATTACTAGTTTAAACTTCTTACTAGTAGCTATCTAGCTTTTTAATAGTAAACTATATATACTATACTTTTAGTCTTATTTTTTTAAGTTAAAGTGCTCTTATTTAATATATATAAAGTAATAGTTATAATAGTATACTAAATATAATATTTCATTATACTTTTTTTTACTTTATTTTTATATACTAAATACTTTTATTTTAAGTAGTATTTTTTATAAACAAAATTCCTAGTATTTAGAGTTATTTTAACTTTATTTAGTTTTCTATTTCTTATTTTTATAGTATTTCTATTTAAGTACATATTCTTTTTAATATTACTTTTAGTATTATTAACTTTACTAGTTATTTTTATATTTTGTGTTTACTATAGTATTTAAGTTTTTTAAAACCTATTTATTTAGTTTTTATTTACTTACTAACTTTTTTATATACTTTTTATTTTTTTTGTTTTTTTATCTAAATTAAATATATTACCTATGTGTATATATTTTTAATATAGTTAACTAACTTATAAATTTAATATTCTTAATTCTTTAATTATTAAAACATATTAGTATTTTTAATTTATATAGTAAGTAAAAACGTTTCTATTTTATTATATTTAATATTTTGACTTTTTATTTTAGTTTCTTATTTTATTAAATTGTGTTTATTTTTTTATTTTTTTAGGTATATATAGTTTTCTTTACTAAACCTTTATTAGAAATTAAGATACCTTTTTTTTATAAAGTTATTATATTATATGAACACTACTTTTATAATTTATTTTTTTAAACTATAAAACTTTTCTTTTAGTATTATCTTTTAATACTTAGTTTTATAGGTTTTTCTAAAATACTAATTTAATTTATAAATTTAATATATGTTTTTATATAACTACTACTAAATAGTTATTATTATAATTTTAAAAGCGTTATATACTAAAAGTTAAATTTCTTAAAATAGCTATTATTTTTTTAAAGTAAAAAAAATTGTGCTTTTATACTTACTACTTAGTATTATTTTTTTACTACTTTTTATAATACTTTATTTAATTTTTACTAGCTATTTATAAGTTTATACTTTATTTCCTAATACTATTTTTTATAGTTTTTTTTTAATAATATTTCTAGAATCTATAAATTTAACACATGTTTATATTAAGTCTTTTTTTAATAATTTTAATTAATATTTTTTTTCTACTATAAGTTTTATTTTATAGGCTTAGGTTTTATTTGTACTATTATAATTTTTTTCTTTTTATTTAAGTATTTTTTATAAAGTATTTAATATTAATATATTTTAAACATACTTTTTTATTAAGTTACTTTCTATATTTTTAAGTTATAAACTATTTTTTTTAACTTTTTTCTTTATTATAACTTTTTTTATTTAAACTTTATTTATATTTATTTTATTATAAGCTTAACTTTATTGTGTTAACGTTTTTTTTATAGTTATTACTTAACTTTTCTTATATTCTAGTTTATGTTTATACTACTTATTATTTATATATATAATAGACTCTATAAGAACCTAAAAGTTATTTAGTTAATTTCTTTTAGCTAGCTTATTTTTAACTTGAACTACTAGTAGTCTAAAATTTACCAGACTTTATATTTAATAATATCTTCTTTAAGTTTAAGTCTTATCTGTAGTTTAGTATTCAGTAGTACTAGTTCTAATTTTAAGATATAAAAAACTAAGTAAATTCTTATATTCTTAGATAGTTATAGTTTGTAATTTACTAGTTCTATTTATTTTTTAATCTTAAATAGCCCCAATTTGATGTGATCTAGTTTCTTTAATGGTTATTTTATTTTTAAATTTTTTTATAATAAGAAAATTTTATCCCTTTCTTTAAAAATTAGTCTCTTAACTTTAGATTTATTTTTCTGCTATTTGCTGAGGACTCTTTTCTAAGTAATTTTTCTTACTATTTTCTAGTAAAGTTATTATAACTTATTAACTTTTATTCTTACTAATTCTAATACCTTGTTTAGAATCTATAATTCTTAATAAGCCGTAGGCTTATAACTATAGTTTATAAAGAATAGTAATTTTCCTATAGTTAATGACTTTACAGAGTTATATATAAACTTAGCTATTAGTAATAAGTTAATCTAATTATCTTATTACTTATTAATATATATTTATAGATACTATTCTAATATCTGATTTGTCTATTCTATTTATTTATTTATTTATAAATAAAATGCTGTTAAGAGGCGATGTTCAGCCCCTAGCTTTTTTATAAATATTTTTTAGAATATTAACGTGAATAATTTGTTTCTGTCTGTAATAAATCCTTATAGTAATCTATATCATGCTATTAGTAGTTTAATAAGTATAGTTACTAATTTATCTACTTTAACTTCTATATATGTTAGTTTAAAGTATACATATTTTATAAATTAGTTTACTATAACTAGTATTATATTATACTATTAATCTCTAAAGATAGTTATTATTAGTATTTCCGTGATAAAGTCTATTATAACTAATTCTTATAGTAGGTCTAGTAAAGGAATTAGTTACATAAGTCTATATTTTTTATATTTTTATATCTTATTTTTTTTGTACTTAATACACTCTGAAAGAATAGCTCTAACCTTTTTTTATATTCCTAGAATCTAAAAATATCTGTTAATCCGTTTTATAGTTTTTTTAATTCCTTAATATCTGTGCATTTTAGCTGAGTGTTGATCTTTAATAAGTTTAGTTTATAATATATCTAGTACATAAATTATTCTTTAGTCTAGATTCTATTATAGTTATTTATTATTAAATTTCCTTATTTATTTTTCCCAGGTGTTTTTGATAATGACTATTGTTTTAATATTTATTTATAAACTTTCTAGAAATCCGTCTGGTCTTTGCCTGAGTATTATATTATAAATTTCTAATATATCTCTTATATAGTTTACTTATTAACTGAGTGTGTTAGCTGCTATATTTTCTTTTCCTAACTTATAAAGTATTTAAAAGTTAAATATAGAAACTAGTTCCTACTATCTAACTTATTATTAATTTAATTTCTTTATTGTTGTGAATACCGTTAGATTCTTATAGTCTAAATATATAATAATTTAGTACTTAGTTCCTTCTAAGTAATGTCTCTATTTTTTAAATGCTTAAACTATTACTACTAATTTCTTATTATAAATATTATAGTTTAACTTAGTAGTTATAAGTTTATGAGATAAAAAGTCTACTAAGTGTTTATACTTATTATTTTATATCTATAACAGAATAGCTTTTATAGCTTTATTTAATGTATTTATATATATCTCTATTTAAAGTCACGGATTAAATATCTTTAATATTAGTGGTTATTAGAATATTTTTTTTAATATTCTAAAAGCATCTTCCTCGCGTTGTTTCTACTTAAATTATTAATCTTTTTTAAGTAATTCTATTAAAAGTAATATTATTTTTAAATAGTTCTTAATAAACTATCTATAGAAACCCGTGAATCTGAGAAAAGAATAAACTTTTTTTGTATTTATTAGTATTAGCTAAGATAGAATATCTTTAGCTTTATCTAAGTTAACTACTATTCCATTTCAGGATACTAAGTATCCTAAGAATTTAATTTTAGTTCTGTAGAATATATATTTCTCTGTTTAAATATATAATCTATATTTCTTAAGTTTTTATAATATTTTCTTAGTATACTTAACATATTCTTCTAGTATTTTATTTATGTATATAAGTACGTTATTAAGATATGCTATTATAAATACGTCTAGATATTCTCTTAGTATATAATTAATAATTATCTAGAATATTACTAGTGCGTTAGTAAGTTTTATTAGTATAACCAAATATTTAAATAATCTATATCTTATTTTAAATACTATTATTTATTCATGTCTCTTAATTATTTATATTTAATAATATCTATTCTTAATATTAAAGAGGCTAAACCACTTAGCTCCTCTGAGTTTATCTATAAGTTCTAATATTAATAGTATAAAGTAGTAATTTTTAATTATAACTTTATTAAAATATCTGTAATTAATACATAACCTTAATTTTCTATTTTTTTTTTTATATAAAGAGTATTAGTGATGCTATTTTACTTTAGCTAGTTTATATATATCTCTTTTATTAATTTTCCTATAAAAATCTCCGTAATTCTTTTTATTGGTGTATGGGTACTTAATATAATAATTCTGGTTTTAAATCTATTCCTTCTTTAAGTATGATTTTATAGTTCTAGTTCTGGTATTTTAGTAACTAGTTTTTAACTTTCTTAAAGAACTATTCTCTAAATTCCTTTTAATATTCGTTTAGCATAATAAACGTGGTATCGTGAAGTATTATTTTCTTTATCTATATTATAATCTTTATTTATTTATAGTAGTCCCTTCTGGTTTCTATAGACTTTATTTTCTAGTTAATTATTAAATTCTATTATACTAGCTAGTTCTATCCTAGGATAAAATCTTTACTATCTAGATTTATAATCTTAATATAATAGTCATCCGTGTAACCTGCTACCTTAATAATTATATTCTATATTTTAAGATTAATTAGATTTTTTCTAAATACTACTAGATTATTATTTACGTGTTTTACTTATATAGGTTTGTTTAGAACTATAGTTAGTATCTAGTATCTTTATATTTACTTATTTAATATAAGTGTTTTACTAGCCTTACTATCTATAAGCGCTAGTGTCCAGTTACTATTAATATATATATTTATATATAACTTATTTTTATATTTCCTCTAGTTAAGTTATGTATATATAATTAATATATTATTTCTAATCTTTAGTTTTAGGCTCTTCTATAGCTTGGTTATAGTCTACTAGTTTTCTAGTTTTTTATTAGTAGTTAACTCTTAAGTGGTAGTCATTTCTTTAGTGTTTTCTTTTTAGGTCTATAGATTAAATATTTCTAGAGTTAGCATACTTTTTTATTAAGTATCTTATATATATTTCTAGTTTATTCTCTATAATCCTAGTATTTCTATTTTAAGAAATATTCTTGATATGTGAGTTTTTTATGTAAGTCTGTAGCTAACTATCTCTTTTAGTATTATTTAGTTTAGTATTATCAGCATTCTATTTAGCACTTATCTTATAATAGCTGTTTATATTCATTTGAATTTAGGTTTTATAATTTATTCTTTAAATCCGTATAAACTAGTTCTTGCTGTAGGTTAAGTTCTTTTTTATTTACTAGTTATTATAATATTTTTCTTATTTCTAGTTCTTTAACGTGTATGGCGTGTTTACTCTATTTATAGTTTTTTCCTATATAGTTAGAGACTATATATTATTACAAGTTACTAACTTACTAATGTAAATTATACTAGTAATAAGCTGTCTAATTACTTATATAATACTTAGTAGTTCCCTCACTTCCGGATCAGATAGCTCATTAGACTTAGTGGAAGTTAGTTAACTTAGTAAAGAGTAAGAAGAAAGTAATATAATAAGTTAAAGTTTAATAAAATAGTATTAAACTATATCACTTAAGGTATGAATTTTAATTTTAGAGTAACTATAAAGAATTAAAAGTAATCGTGAACCGTCTAATGCTTTATACTTATAGTAGATCCTCCGTGCGTATATTATATACTTGTTGGCAGTATGTTAGATACTGCTAGAGACTACTAGAGCTACTAGAGATTCTATTACCTCGCTCTGTCTCTATCTGCCAAGCCTTGCCTTAGTCACGTAAGTTACTGCTCCTAATCTGTTGGCATGATTTTATATTTCTGTCCTCACTTCTTGGCCTGCGCTTTGGCCTGTGCTAATGTATCTTATGCCTACTTATAATTCTTTCTTTCAAGCTCGAACATATATTTCTATTCTAGAGCTTTATTGGCTGTCGTTGCCAGTTCCCTTAGCTCCTTAGGTGTAGTTACTTTACTGTTACTGTCCGTAACATTATCCCCCTCCTCTAAGTCTTCGTCTTAGAAGATAGTTTCTCCCTTTTATAAGCAATATAAAGGCAACAGGTCTTCTGCTCTGTGTTCTAGATTGTAAGACTCTTGATCTTCTTTCCTTCCTGCCTAGTCTTCCTATGATGACACGTTCTGAGTCGTCTCTAATACGTGCTTACTGTTTAGCTTCTCGGATCCGTAACGAACCCCGTCACATGCCAACACCCTGTTTGAATTGTTCCTGCTGAGGCGACGATTGCCTGGTGAACCTGAGTTCTGGTCATTGCTCAGCTTATGCTGGTCATAATATGAAATACAATCTAATTATCTCACAGCCTAAGTAGGATCGTTTTAATTGTGATAAAGAGAAACTCTATTGTCAACTCAACGCTCTTGAGAATCAGCGCTCTGAGCTTTGTGCTCAAGAGTTACAACTTCATCGTGAACTTACGAAAGTAGATTCCAAAGAGAAAGAGATGTTTGATCGAGAGATGGCCTCTATTCATGAGATTCAAGCTCTTGAAGAGGCAGAAGCCTGTTCTTAGGGTCAAGAAGCTCGTATACCATAACCTGCAGTGCCGGCCTCTTCCTAACCCGCTTCGCCTTCTCTCTTCTTTGGTTTGGATTGGAACGTGCTGCAGTCGTCCTTTCCCTAGGATACAGCCCTCATTAATTCATCTAATAATACTAGTCAATTAGCTCTAAACTGTTCCTCAGGTTTCTAATTAGCTCCCACGTATTATCTTCAGGTCTGTAATTCTTCTATCTAACTAAATACTTCCACTAACGCCTGAACTGCTGGTGGTTTAAAATTTATTAGACTTCATACTTAGTAGTGTCTTCCTTAAGTTTGAGTCTTGTTTATAGTTTGGTATTCAGTAGTGCTGGTTCCAATTTTAAAACATGGAAAACCAGGTAAATTCTTATGTCTTTAGGTAGTTGTAGTTCGTAATTTACAGGTCCTGTTTATCTTTTAACCTTAAATGGCCCTAATTTAACGTGATCCAGTTTTTTTAATGGTTGTTTTATTTCTAAGTTTTTTCATAGTATGAAAATTCTATCCCCCTCTCTAAAGGTTAGTCCCTTAACTTTAGATTTGTCCTTCTGCTGTTTGCTGAGGACTTCTTTCTAAGTAATTTTTCTTACTATCTCCTAGTAAAGTCATTGTAATTCGTTGACTTTTATTCTTACTACTTCTAATATCTTGTCTAGAATCTGTAGTTCTCAATAAGCCGTAGGCTCATAACCATAATTCACAAAAAATGGTGATTTTCTAGTGGTTAATGACTTTGCAGAGTTGTATACAAACTCAGCTATTAGTAGTAAGTCAATCCAATTATCTTATTACTTATTAACGTACATTCGTAGGTATTATTCTAGTGTTTGATTTGTCCATTCTGTTTATTTATCTGTTTATAGGTAAAATGCTATTAAGAGGCAATGCTCAGCCCTAGTTTCTCTATAAACATTTTCCAGAATATTAATGTGAATAATTTATCTCTATTCATGATAAATTCTCATAGCAGTCTATGTCGTGCTATTAGTAGTTTAATAAGTATAGTTACTAATTTATTTACTTTAATCTCTATATGCGTTGGTTTAAAGTATGCATATTTCATAAGTCAGTTTACTATAACTAGTATCATATCATACTATTAACCTCTAAAGGTGGTTGTTATCGGTATTCCTGTGATAAAGTCTATTATAACTAATTCCTATAGTAGGTCTAGTAAAGGAATTAGTTATATAAGTCCATATTTTTTATATCTTAATGCCTTATTCTTTTTGCACTTAATGCATTCTAAAAGAATAATTCTAACCTTTTTTTATATTCCTAGGATCTAAAAATGTCTGTTGATTCTATCCATAGTTTTTTTAATTCCCTAATGTCCGTGTATTTTAGCTGAATATTAGTTCTTAATAAGTTCAGTCTGTAATGCTTCTAGTACAAAAATAGTTCCTATTTCATGCTATTATAGTTATCCATAGTTATATTCTCTAATCCGTTTTTACTATATATTTTCAATAATAACTATTATTTTAATATCTATTTGTGAGCTTCCTAGGGATCCGTCTGGTCTTTATCTAAGTATTATATTATAAATTTCTAGTATATTCTTTATATAATCTGCTTATTAACTAAGCGCGTTAGCCGCTATATTTTCTTTTCCTAATTTATATAGTATTTAAAAGTTGAATATAGAAACTAATTTCTATTATCTAACTTATTATTAATTTAACTTCATTATTATTATAAATGCCGTCAGATTCTTATAATCTAAATATATAATAATTTAATACTTAGTTTCTTCTAAGTAGTGTCTCTATTTTTTAAATGCTTAAATTATTACTAATAATTCTTTATCATAAATATTATAGTTTAATTTAGTAGTTATAAGTTTATAAGATAGAAAGTCTACTAGGTGCTTATATTTATTATTCTGTATTTATAATAAAATAGCTCTTATAGCTCTATCTAATACATCCGCATATATCTCTATTTAAAGTCATAAATTAAACATTTTTAATACTAGTAGTTATTAGAATATTTCTTTTAATATTCTAAAAGCGTCTTCTTCGCGTTATTTTTACTTAAATTATTAATTTTTTTTTAAGCAATTCTATTAAGGGCGATGTTATTTTTAAGTAGTCCTTAATAAATTATCTACAGAAACTTATAAATCCGAGAAAAGAATAAACTTCTTTAGTGTTTATTAGTGTAGGCTAGAATAATATATTTTTTATCTTATCAAAATTAACTACTATTCCGTCTTAGAATACTAAGTATTCTAAGAATTTAACTTCCGTTCTATGGAACATACATTTCTCTGTTTAAATATATAGCTTATGTTCCTTGAGTTTTTATAATATTATCTTAATATGCTTAATATATTCTTCTAGCGTCCCATTTATATATATAAGCACGTTATTAAAATATACTATTATAAATACGTCTAGGTATTCTCTTAGCATATAATTAATAATTATTTAGAATATTACTAGTGCATTAGTAAGTCCTATTAGCATGACTAAGTATTTAAATAATTTATATTTTATTTTAAATATTGTTATCTACTCGTGTTCTTTAGCCATTCATATCTAATAATATCTATTCTTAATATTAAAGAGGCTAAACTATTTAGCTTTTCTAAGTTTATTTATAAGTTCTAATATTAGTAGTATTAAATAATAATTCTTGACTATAGCTTTATTAAGGTGTCTGTAATTAATATATAACCTTTAGTTTTCTATTCTTTTTTAGTATAAAGAGTATTAGTGATGCCATCTTGCTTTAACTAGTTTATATATATTCCTTTTATTAATTTTCTTATAAGAATTTCCGTAATTCTTTTTGTTGGTGTATGGGTACTTGATATAATAGTTCTAGTTTCAAATCTATCCCTTTCTTAAGCGTGATTTTATGGTCTTGGTTCTGATATTCCAGTAACTAGTCTTTAGCTTTCTTAAAGAATTATTCTCTAAATTTCTCTTAATATTCGTCTAGCACAATAAATGTGGTATTATAAAGTATTATTTTTTTTATTTATATTATAGTCTTTATTTATTTGTAGTAGTCCCTCCTGGTTTCTATAAACTTTATTTTCTAATTAATTATTAGGTTCTATTATGCTAGCTAGTCTTATTCTAAGATAAAATCTTTACTACCTAGATCTATAATTTTAATACGACAGTTATCTATAACCTGTTACTCTAATAGTTATATTCCGTGTTTTAAGATTAATTAGATTTTTTTTAAATATTACTAGACTATTATCTACGCGTTTTACTCATATAAGTTTATTAAAAACTCTAATTAGTATCTAGTATCTTTATATTTATTTATTTAATATAAGTATTTTACTAGCTTTGCTGTTTATAAGTGCTAGTATTTAATTACTATTAATACATACGTCTATATATAGCTTATTTTCGTATTTCCTTTAGTTTAGTTATATATATATAATTAATATGTTATTTCTAATCTTTAGTTCTTAACTCTCTAATAGCGTAGTTATAGTCCACTAGCCTTCTAGTTTTTTATTTATAGTAGACTTCTAAGTAGTAGTTATTTCTTTAGTGTTTTCTTTTTAGGTCTGTAGATTAAATATCTCTAGAGTTAACATATCTCTTTATTAAGCATCTTATATGTGTTTCTGGTTTATTCTTTATAATCCTAATATTTCCATTCTAAAAAACATTCTTAATATATAAGTTTTTTATGTGAGTCTGTAGCTAACTATTCTTTTTAATAGTATTTAGTCTAGTATTATTAGCATTCTATCTAGTACTTATCTTATAATAGTTATTTATGTTTATTTGAATTTAGGTCCTGTAACTTGTCTTCTAAATCTATATAAACTAGTTCTTGTTATAAGTTAAGTTTTTATTTATTTACTAGTTACTATAATATCTTTTTTATCCTTAGTTTCTTAACACGTATGGCGTGTTTATTCTATCTATAGTCCTTTTCTATATAGTTAGAAACTATATATATCTAGTATTTCTTTCTAATTACTCTATTTATGGCATCCTTATCTTGTATTTATAACATTAGTAAAGGGTTTTTCTTACTTCTTTTATTTTAATTTTATTCTAATTTTAGATGTCTGACGGGGTGACAGTACGCTGCGCTAGTTATAATTAGTATAGATTTTTATTACTAGATCTTATTTATCTATATAGCTAATTCTTATCTAGTTAGTTTTTTATATTATTTATTTTCTGCTAATTATAGTGCTTATTAGTATTTATATATCTTATCTCCTAAAATAACTTCCTAGTGTTTAGTAATATAGTATTTCTTTTAATAGTACTCTAATTTATATATCTAACAGTATTTCTAGTATACGTATTGTATAATTATTATAGATATAAGTTCCTTATCTTCTATTATCTCTTAATCTTTTCTTTATTAGAATTTCTGATTTTTCTTATGGAATAGTCTACCTTCCTGTTCTATAATCTTATAGAATCTTTATATTTCCTTTTTAGCTTCTACGTTATGTTGTTGTACTACTACTTCTTATATTATAATAATTATATTACTAGGTTATTCTACTAAATAATTTTTAACTTATTAATACAGAACCTCGCATTCTTATCCAAGATGTATGTAGTTTCTATATATCTAGTATTATTCTTTCTAGATTCTTTTTATGATTATTTCTTTTCTTACGGTATTTCTTATTTATTTTATTTAAATTATAGCGACCTTAATTTCTTTAGGCGCTTTAGTCTAAATATAAGCTTTTTTAACATCTAATTATTACTACTTATAGTTTTTAATAAAGTGTTCTTATTTTCTATATCTTAAGCAGGCCTTATATATATAGCGTTTTATTTATTCTTTAGCTTACTTTTCTTATCTCTTTCTAATATATACTTATTTAACGTTAATATCTATTACATTATAGGTCTAGTTATTTTTTTTATTTTTTTATAGTATATAGATTACTAATCTCCCGTGTGCCTTTTTCTCCTGTTCTTGTTAATACTAGTAATTATTAATAGTTACTATTTGTTTAATAATTTCTAATAAGATACTTAGTTACTTTTTTCTAGAGATTTTATTCTTAATCCTGTCTTTTAATCCTTTATAGTATATTATAACTAATAGTTAATTTACTTAATTAAGTTATAATTAGATCTGTTTAAACTTTATAGTATAATTAGCTACTAATATATATTACTTAAGTTACTAAAGCTTTTAAATTACTTCTATCTCCTTATTAATTTCTCTAAAAATAATAATTATTTCTTGTTTAAAATATTTATAACTTTTAAAAGCTTATTATATATTATTATTATAATTAGCTAACCCTGCCGCGCTTAAGTTAAAGTTTCTATTAATAAAATAATTTCTTATTAATAGTTTAAACTATTATATAGCTCTACTTATTATATTTATACTAACTGCCAAGATCTAATCCTAGTTAGTTAAAAACAATTTTTAATTAAACTAATAGTAGAGGTCTATTGTTATTATAAAGATCTTAAGTTTATCTTAATTTCTATTAAACTTTTTAAGAGATTATATATTTACTGTTTCTTCTTTTTAGACTACTATAGTTTATTATTTAGCCTTAATCTGTTATTATAGGTTTACTAAAGCGTCACGTAACTTTATAATAGCTGCTTTTTATTTCTAGATAACCTATTATACGCTCTTTTATCCCCCTAATATACTTCTAGTTATAAATAAAGATCCTGCTATTACTTCTTCTTTACTACTACTTTTTTTTAATAAATAAAGTTCCTGTTTATCCTTGTAGTGGGTTGTTATAGATATTTAATAATTAGTTTATTAAAACTCTATCTAACAGTTCTTCTTACTTTCTTGAGATAGTAGTTATAATATTATAAGTTACTAACTTACTAATATAAATTATACTAGTAATAAGTTATTTAACTGCTTTTATAATATTTAGTAGTTCCCTTACTTCTAGATTAGATAGCTTATTAGACTTAGTAGAAGTTAATTAACTTAGTAAAAAATAAAAAGAAAGTAATATAGTAAGTTAAGATTTAACAGGATAGTATTAAACTATATTACTTAAAATATAAATCTTAATTTTAGAGTAACTATAAAGAATTAAAAGTAATTATAAATTGTTTAATGTCTTATACTTATAGTAGATCCTCCGTGCGTATATTATATACTTATTAGTAGTATATTAAATACTACTAGAGACTACTAAAGCTACTAGAGGTTTTATTACCTTATTTTATTTTTATTTACTAAGTCTTACCTTAGTCACGTGAGTTACTGCTCTTAATTTATTAATATAGTTTTATATTTTTATTCTTACTTCTTAGCCTGCGCTTTAGCCTGTGCTAATATATTCTATACCTACTTATAATTCTTTCTTTTAAGCTTAAATATATGTTTCTATTTTAAAGCTTTATTAGCTGTTGTTATTAGTTCCTTTAGCTTTTTAAGTACAGTTACCTTACTATTACTGTCTGTAATATATATATCTAGTATTTCTTCCTTATTATTCTATTTACGGCGTTATTATCTTGTATCTATAATATTAGTAAAGGGTTTTTTTCTTTCTTTTTTTTTTTTTAATCCTATCCTAGTTCTGAATGTCTGACGGGATGATAATATATTATATTACTTATAATTAGCATAAGCGTTTGTTAATAGATTTTATTTATTTATATAGCTAGTTTTTATTTACTTAGCTCTTTATACTACTTATTTCCTACTAATTATAGTACTTATTAGTATTTATATATTCCATCTTCTAAGATAACTTTCTAGTGTTTGGTAATATAGTGTTTTTTTATATAGTATTTTAATTTACATATTTAATAATATCTCTAGCGTACTTATTATATAATTATTATAGATATTAGCTTCTTATTCTCTATTATCTCTTAATCTTTTCTGTATTAGAATTTCTAATTTTTTTTATAAAATAGTCCACCCTCTTGTTCTATAATCTTATAGAATTTTTATATTTCTTTTTTAGTTTTTACGTTGTATTATCGAACTGCTGTTTTTTATATTATGGTAATTATATTACTAAGTTATTCTACTAAATGCTTTTTAACTTACTAATATGGAATCTTATATTTTTATCTAAGATATATATAGTTTTTATATATCTAGTATTATTCTTTCTAAATTCTTTTTATGATTATTTTTTATATTATGGTGTCTCTTACTTGTTTTACTTAGACTATAGTAATCTTAATTTTTTTTAAGTGTTTTAGTCTAAACATAAGCTTTCTTAATATCTAATTATTATTATTTATAATTTTTAATAAAGTGTTTCTATTTTTTATATTCTAAACAGGCTTTACGTGTGTAGTGTTTTATTTATTTTTTAACTTATTTTTCTTACTCTTTTCTAATACATACTTACTTAACGTTAATATTTATTTTATTATAGTTTTAGTTATCTTTTCTATTTCTTTTTAGTATATAGGGTATTAATCTTCTCTATGTTCTTTTCTCTTACTTCTATTAATACTACTAGTTATTAATAATTATTACTTGTTTAATAATTTTTAATAGGGTACTTGGCTATTTTTCTTTAGAAATCTTATTTTTAATTCTATCTTTTAGTCCTTTATAGTACATCATGACTAGTAGTTAGTCTACTTAATTAAGTTATAATTAGATTTATTTAAATTTTATTATGTAATTAGCTGTTAATATTTATTACTTAAGCTACTAAAGCTTTTAAATTACCTCTATTTCTTTATTAATTTCTCTAAAGACAATAATTATTTTTTGTTTAAAATATTTATAATTTCTAAAAGCTTATTATATATTGCTATTATAATTAGCTAATTCTGCTATTTTTAAGTTAAAATCTTTATTAGCAAGATAGTTTCTTATTAGTAGTTTAAACTATTATATAGCTCTACTAATTATATTCATGCCAGCTACTAGAATCCAATTCTAATTAGTTAGAAATAACTTTTAATTAAACTAATAGTATAGGTTTATTACTGCTATAAAGGTTTTAAGTTTGTTTTAATTACTACTAAACTTTTTAGAAGGTTATATCTTTACCGTTTCTCCTTTCTAAACTGCTATTACTTATTATTTGGCTTTAATCTATTATTATAAGTTTATTAAAGTATTACGTAATTTTATAATGGCTATTTTTTACTTTTAGATGACTTATTATACACTTTTCGTTTCTCTAGATATACTTCTAGTTATAGATAAAGATTCTATTATAACTTTTTCTTTACTACTACTTTTTTCTAATAAGTAAAGTTCTTGTTTATCCTTATAATAAGTTATTATAGACTCTTAATAATTAGTTATTAGAATTCTATCCAACGGTCTTTCTTACTTTCTTGAGGTGGTAGTTATAATATTATAAGTTACTAACTTACTAATATAAATTATACTAGTAATAAGTTATCTAACTATTTATATAACACTTAGTAGTTCTCTTGCTTCTGGATTGAATAGCTTATTAAACTTAGTAAAAGTTAGTTAACTTAGTAGAAAGTAAAAAGAAAGTAATATAATAAATTAAAGTTTAACAGGATAGTACTAAACTATGTTACTTAAAGTACGAATTTTAATTTTAAAGTAACTATAAAGAATTAAAAGTAACTATGAACTGCTTTATGCCTTATACTTATAGGAGATCCTTTATGTATATATTATATACTTATTAGTAGTATATTAAATACTACTAAAGACTACTAGAGCTATTAGAGATTCTATTATTTTATTCTATCTCTATTTACTAAGTCTTATCTTAGTTATATAAATTACTGCTTTTAATCTACTAGTATGATTTTATATTTTTGTTCTTACTTTTTAGCTTATGCTTTAGCTTATGCTAGTACATCCCATACCTACTTATAATTATTTTTTTTAAGCTTAAATATACGTTTCTATTTTAGAGTCTTATTAGCTATTATTACTAGTTTCTTTAGCTTCTTAAATATAGTTACCTTACTATTACTGTTCATAACATTTATATACTTAATAATCTATAAACAAAACTTATTAAAGATTAATATTTAATAGAAATATATAAATACTAAAAAATTAAAAAAAAAACTATAAAATACATTAACAAAAGTTTCTAGATTTTTAGTATATAAAAAAAGTTCGTACAATTCTAGTTAAATACCTAGATTACAAAAAAGAATTGGGTATTAAGATATAAGAGATATGAACTAATATAACTAATTTCTTTAGCTAACAAACTATAGAAATTAGTTATAATAAACTTTATTACTAGGCTACTACTATTAATAATATATTAAAAATAATAGTATAATACTATACTAATAATTATAAATTAACTAAGAAAGTATGTATATTTTTAACTAACTTATAAGAAGCTAGACGCTAATAAGTTAACTAATTAAATTATAAGAATACTTATAATATAATATAAGTTACTATAAGAATTTATTATAAATAGAAATAAATTATTTACGTTAACATTCTAGAAAACGTTTATAAAAAAGTTAGAAATAGAAAACTATTTTTTAATAGCTTACTACCTAAAAATAAATAAAAAAATAAAACTAATAAACTAAATATTAAAATAATACTTATAAATATATATTAATAAATTATAAAATAATTAAACTAACTTACTACTAATAGCTAAGTTTATATACAACTTTATAAAGTTATTAACTATAAAAAAATTACTATTTTTTTTAATTATAGTTATAAGCTAACAGCTTATTAAAAACTATAAAAACTAAAAAATATATTAAAATAAGTAAAAATTAAAGTTAAGAAACTTTAGCCTATATATTAGAAAATAGTATAAATAATTACTTAAAAAAACACCTTAGTAAATAATAAAAAGATAAGTTTAAAGTTAAAAAACTAACTTTCAAAAAAAGAAATAAGATTTTTATTTTATAAAAAAATTTGAAAATAAAAAAACTATTACAAAAATTAGATCAAGTTTAACTAAAACTATTTAAAGTTAAAAAATAAACTAAACTTATAATTTACAAACTATAACTACTTAAAAATATAAGAATTTATTTAATATTTTATATTTTACTGTTAAAAAAAGTACTACTATACACTAAACTTAAAATAAGAATTAAACTTAAAAAAGACTATATTAAGTAAAAAGTTTAACAAATACTAAATTACTAAAAGTTTAGGTTTTAGTAGAAATATCTAGTTAAATAGACTAGATATAAACCTAAAAATAATACTTAAAAGTTAATTAAAAATTTAAAAAAGTGTTTAAAGCTAATTAACTAGTATTATAAAAAGAATTAGCAAGAGCTAGGTTTTAAAAGTAATTAAAAAAAATAAAGTAATTAAAAAATATTCTACTTAAAGCAAAAAAAAAAGTTAATAAATTCTAAAAATAATACTATAAGTTATAGTATGTAAAGTATAAAACTTTAATAATTTTACTTTTTTTCTTTTTTTACTATCTAGACTTTATTAATAGAGGTTAATTCTTAAGAAAGTATTTCCTTCTTCTAAGAATCTATTTAAACTAGTTTTTAATAAAGATAATACTTATAAGCTTAAAGCTTTTTTTTTTTTAAATAATAGTAGGTAATTAGGTTATTTTAGGCTTACTTAAGTTATTAATAGATTTTCTTTTTATTATAATTTAAACGTTTCTATTTAAGTTATAATATAATAAGATTATACTTCATGTTTTAATTAATATATTTGAAATAATAACTAAAAGTAAAGTTTACTAAATAAACTTAACTTACTTTCTAATAATAAAAATAAAGTAATAGTATTAAATAGTAAGCTTATATTAAGAATAATTCCACTTAAGTTATTCTTAGAATTCTAAGTAGAAAAGAAGAAAAGAAAAAGTTTTTATAATTTAACTTTTACTTAAAGAATTAGTTGCCTTTATACTATTTATAGAAAAATTAGAATAACTTTTAAACTAAAAGCTTAAAAGAAGAAAATAATGTTATAAACTATAATAAAGTAATAACTTTAACTAAAAAAATACTTCTATAAAAAAAGAAGTATAAGAAAATGTGTAAAAAGTATAAAAAAATTAAAACAAACTAGTAGAAAACTAAGTTAAGAAAAAAAGTACTTTATATTAAGTTTAGAAATTATAGAGGGTAGTACAAGTATACATAATAAGTTTTAGTAAATAAGTATAAATAAAAAAGATAAAACTTAGTATAAGCTTTATTTAGTATTATTTCCTCTAGTAGTATTTAATATACTATATATAAATATTTATTATATACATAAAAAATCTACTATAAGTATAAAGTATTAAATAGCTTATAGTTACTTTTAATTTTTTATAGTTACTTTTAAATTAAGAAGTTATCTTTAAGCTAAGTTACTATTAAATAAAATAATTTAACTATTATTTTATTAATTAACTTTTTACTTACTTTTTACTTACTAAAGCTTTACTTATTAAACTTAACAAGCTTTATTATATATTAGTAAGTAAAAAAGCTAGTAGATTATTTATTAACTAATTAAAATAAGTATATATATTAAAACTAGAGTTAGTAAGTATTTACTTTTTAATATAATTTTTTATTTTTATAAATATTTTCAAACTTTAGTAAGTTGTAGCTTTTATAGCTATTAATAATTAGTAATTAGTATACTTTTATAGTATGCTTTTTTATATACTTATTAAAGTACTTTAATTATATAACTTTAAGTTTATTATTTCTTTAGCTATTTTTGCTAAAACTAACTTTTTAGTTATAAAATATGCTTTGCTCTTTAAACTAAATATTAATATAGTTTTTTTTATAAAAATAATAAATAGTAAAAGTACTTAATTTGTTATATTAATTACTTTTATAACTATAATCTATATATAATTACTTAACTAAATAAGCTTATACTTTTTTTAATATTTATTAATACTAGTTACAACTATTTTAGCTACTATTACTTTTATTATAAAGTTAGGTTTATTAAAGTTATAAGTATTATTATTTTAAATTTTATGCTTTTTTTAAACTAGTTTAAATTACATGTTAATAGGTACTAAATTTTTGTTTAAAGCTTACTATTAATTATATATATATATAAACTATTTTTACTTTATTTTTATACTTTATAAATAAGTTTACTTAGTTTTTACTAATACTTTTTTTATTTTATATTTTTAGTAAATTATTAGCTATTATATATATTTAGAGTTTTATAACTAAAAATTTTTGTATATTAAAGTTAAGTATACATTTAATAAGCACGTTTTTTTATGTAAAGTAAACTATATTAATTTAGATTTAATATTACGTTTTATAAGTATTTTAGTAAAAAAGTAGTATAAAGTTATTTAAGAAACTTAGTAAAATAATATAAGCTATTATATTCTTAATAAAAAGTTTTTCTATTTAGTTTAAATAACTATAAATAAATTTAACATAATTTAAAATTGTGTAATATTATTAAGTTAATATATTATAGTGTTAAAGTTAGTAAAAAGAATTTAGTATTAAAGTAAACTAGTTACTTAAATAAGCTATTTTTTTTATAAAATATATTACTTATATATATATATATATATATTACTTATATTACTTTTATTTTTATTTTAACTTTAACTTTAACTTTAAAAGCTTTTATATAAAAATATATTTTTTTAAAAAAACTACATTATTATAAATTAAATTAAGTAAGTTAAGTTAGTATAAAAAACTTAAATTTAGTATATAATTAAATAGTCTTTTTTTAATAAAAAATTGTAGCTTATTTAAATATATTTTACATTAAACTATAGTTTTATTTATTTACTAGTATATTATATACTTTTATACTTTTATACTTTTATACTTTTATACTTTTATACTTTTATACTTTTATACTTTTATACTTTTATACTTTTATACTTTTATACTTTTATACTTTTTATACTTTTAACTTTTACTTTTATACTTTTATACTTTTATACTTTTATACTTTTATACTTTTATACTTTTATACTTTTATACTTTTATACTTTTATACTTTTATACTTTTATACTTTTATACTTTTATACTTTTATACTTTTATACTTTTATACTTTTATAAAGTAAAAAATACTACTAAAAGTAAAAAGCTTAAAAATAATTACTTAAAGTAAAATTAATAAATAAATTAAAAGTAAAAAGTACTAAAATAACAAACTTATAAAAATTAATATATTATAGTAAAAATACTATAAGTATTATAATAAAATAAAGTATAACTTAAAAATATATAAAAATTTAAAAATTTAATAAATTAATTAATTATTTAGTAACTAATTATTACTATAATAGTTATTAGTATTAAGTTATTATTAGTTTATTAGTTTATAAGTAATTAAAAACTTAGTAAAATATCTTATATTAAATTAAGTTTTTTATATTAAATTAATTAATTTAATTTAATTTATAATAAGTTTTATTTATAACTATATATAGTTATATAATTTTAATAATTTAATAAAAATTAGTTTTTAAGCTTTTATAATATATATAATTAATTTTTACTAAATTTATTTTATGTTTATTTATTTACTATTATTAGCTTAAATTTTTACAGAATTTTAAAAATAAGTTAAAATAAAAATAAATGTAGTTATAATAAGTTATAATACAATATTTTTAAGAAATTAAAAGTTAAAAACAAAATATGCTTATAAACTTAAGCTATTTTACAATTTATTACTTATTTACTTCTAGTAACGAGGTGCTTAATGGCAGTAGTAGGAAAAGTTGGCATCGGGAACTGGAGGAATGAAAGAAACAATCACAGATTATGGTTGCGGAGTCAGTTGACGATGAGGGTGCAATCCATGGTGCCCAAGTCGACAGATAGCAGGCATTTCGAGTACTTGTTGGATCCTGAAACTCTCACCTCCCTATAAATCGGGCGATGGGTTTACGAATTCAAGGCTGCGGCAGCCATTTGTAAACATTCATCGTCACTCGAGGTTTTACTTTTTACTTTTCACCTTCTCTGTGCATAATTTCAATGAGGTTTAATCCCAAACCCAAAGTTATTAGCCATCTAAAACTTCTTCTTCAGTATGGGGTTAGGTACCAAGATGACACCACCGTCATCTATATCCACGGTATCACGCTTACCGCACACGTCCAAATCCGGCTAGAGTTTGCATGATAAAGTACACCTTGTACTATAACATGCCCAGTAACCTATATTCCCAGCCGAGTTCAAAATCCTCCTATGTTGGCACCTACATCTAGCTCATTGTGGCCTCGTGCGGTAATAATCACAAGTGGCATAAAGCTGGAGCAGTCGAGTTAGAGGTAATGTAGTTGTCCAAATCTAACCGTAGCTGGAAAAGGACGGTACAGTTCAGACGATTTATGTCAGATATGAGTCTTGTGCTATCCTTATACGTTAATATTTGGCAAGCACAACCCCGAGGTCTTACAGCCTTCGATGTATATGGGTTGCGGAGGCCTGAGTCGAAGGTGAGTGAAAATACAGTCGCGGAATTGGATAATATAACCATACCTGGTGATTTGGAAACAAGAGAGTGTCGGCAACAACCACGTTCTCACGCCTTCCCGCCGCAAATACAATGACTTCGGCGACATCATCAGGACTTAGTGGCTCACATCCACTGAGTATAGTCAGGTACTCAAACCTCTACCTTTCAAAATTAGGGGCTACTGCTTACGCATAGACGGCATCGGCTTTCTCTTGATTACCGCGATATCTCAGAAGCGTGAACTCCTTTCGAGTTCTTTCAGCACATGAACAAGAGGAAGGGGATGTTTCGTGATAAACTCACTGTCAGCACTTGTCCTGGAGCAACTGTTATTACCCTAATCCTTGTCGATATGAGCTCCTTCCTCAAAGCCTCGCTGAAAATCCGTACTGCCGCCTTACTCGCGCAATACAGTGTGCCACCGACATACCTAATCTATTTAGTTCATCATCAGTGGACATGACGGTATTCTCCGCGTACGGTTCCCTATCAGCAATACTTCCAAGCATGATTATGTCACCCCTGTCCTTTGCTTTGAAGATGGGGAGTATGGCCTGCGTCATATTTATGACTCCGGTTACGTTCGTTGCCCATACGTTGTCGATGACTTTCTGAGGAATATCAGGAGGTCCTTCAATGCCACTCATGAACCCCCTAGGCCAAGTCATAAGCATAAGAACGAGCATCAATTCCACTCTTCTATGTCACACATACGCGTTGTTAACCAAAACATCTACATCCTTGAACTCCTCTGGTAGTGAAGGGACCAGCTTCGCGATTTCGTCCGGTTTCGAAACGTCCAACTGCTTCATGAGTATCTTGACACCACTCCCGACTTCTTGTTGAATATCCTTGGATATTTGATGAAGTCTATCGACTCGACGGGCGGTAAGGATGAGCTTGAGGCTAGCAGGGCTCGTTCTCGCGAATTCGAATGCTGTGCTTCGGCCTATTCCTGATGAAGCTCCAGTGATGAGGATACATTTGCCCGTTAGGCGCTTAGCCATTGCGGAGGCCATTGCGAACTCTATTGAAGTATTGACGATAGTTTGACGAATTAGTGTCGGTGGAAAAGGAGAATCGGGCAAGTATTTGGTGGAACAGTCGTGCAGCTTGAACTTGAGCTTGAGCTTGAGCCGAGACTAGCCGAATAACTGTATTGAATGTTTACAGTGTCAGCTTCAGAGCATCATTTCCAGTTTAACAATACTAAAAGAAAAGTTGGTATGCACTGAAAAATGAAGCCTATTTAGTCTTGATATTTGAAGATGAAATGAAACCTTGAAATGGAGAAGAAACATGTGAGAAATATTGACAATCGGCATTCACGTCTTTGACCTTGCTTTCCACTCTGAACCCTTGCGAGGTCTGTTGCAAACCTGCATTAGATGCCTCTCTGGGTAGTCAATTGCAAAGGAAAGCTTGTAAAGAGGATAAGCAATTTCAGGTATGCGTCACGTGAAAATCCTTGAGGACGATGTTGGACCGAGGTTGGTCAAAATGACGCCGTTGGCACTTGCCCTTCTTCAAACCCACACTGGATCGTCCCAACACGTGATGCATTCTTCGCGACAAACCCCTAGTTTGTCTAGGAATTCCCCGCATTCGTATTTGATTCCATTATCGCATGAGCCGCAGCGTTTAGCCTCGCTCTTTCCCATACCCCTGTTTTCCCATCGAAATCCAATATAAGCATCGCGGAAACGCTTTTAACAGGATTTCATAAGAGGAAAAATATCTTCAACTTCTTTAGAAATAGATGCGTCTAATATACACTTTGGTAATGTGGTTCTAGAGCCTTCTACGCATCTAACAATTTCCTTCCGCGCACCCCGTACGAAGCGTAATGTTGCCAACAGGGTAGTCAGAAGACGTGGAAAAGGTATGCTAACAAAAGCCCTTCGCCTACAGCGGTTCAGAAGATAGGAAGGGGGAGGTTTTTTCCTCGATCCCGTTTGAAGTGCCACTTTTTCTGAACCCTCCGTGCATTCCACTCTACTTGTTTGCTTCACCTCGTGTCATGCTCGGGATATCGAGGCCTTGGGTAATTTCTACACTACATTAGCTAATATGATCCTTTTTTATCTAAATGTAGATTTAGTTCGATTCAAGTTTCACCAATCTTGTCAAACTTCTATTAATGAAGTTGAAGGGTCACGCACTAACTTCAACTACCGATCATGGTTCCCGAGGGTTAAAATTATCGGCGTGATATTTCCATATATTTCTATAGCATTGTGATCCAGGGGTTGATTCAGGATCTTCCGGCTTCGATCGAATTAAACCCTGGGAATCCCCAACTTATAAACCCGGCTCTCCAAATGAAAAGTCGACCCCGCTGTCTTGACATGCCATGGATTGGGGATTCTGCGCCATTGGAGTTGTCTTTGCCCTAAAAATTTCTTAAACGAGTAACAATTGACCCCGACTAGGGACTGCGAGCGTCACAATCACAGGGCATGGTCTTGGCTGTTCGCATAAGGGTTGAGATTAACAATCGTCTTTTTTCCATTCATCTACGCATATATAATGAGCATGGGCATGCAGATAGTCATGTTAGAGGTGCAGGAGCGAATGTGAATGAGGTATATATAAAGCTACTTCCCCAAGTATTCCTCTCTCTATTCTCCTCCTAGTAGTTTCGTTTACAAAGTCTACGATATTTTAGTTCTTTTTTATCTTTCACTATGCCGAGGCAACATTCCTGTCTCGCAAGTTTCGCTCTGGTCTTGCTCGCAGTCGTGAGCGCTGTATTCGCAGGCTCGGTTGGATGCGGGAAGACGCCAACCCTCAAAAGTGGCACGTATAATGCAACCGTCAATAACAAGAACCGCCAATACATTTTGAAGATTCCAGACAACTATGACAGCAGCAAACCCTACAAACTCATCTTTGGCTTGCATTGGCTCACTGGAGTATGCGTTTTCCTGAATAATCTGCGCTACTAAACCATCGGCTAACTGTTATCATCAAGACAATGCAAGATGTCGCCACCGGCCAGACTGTGGAAAAAGACGTCTGGGCTTACTACGGTCTCCAACGATTAGCCAATAACAGCGCCATTTTTATTGCTCCTCAAGGTGGGATTTTCTTACTTTCCCCTCACATGCGTACCACAGAGAAAGTCACATAACAAACACGATCGAGAGCATTACGTTCCACCTTACCGTACATACACCGTCCAAATCTATTCAAAATCTCATTGCTAGCGCACAACCTTCTAGGCCTACATTCCACCTTGCTGGTAGCATTATACCATGTACGACATTCGTGGAAGGGAATGACAACAGTTCTTTTCGTGTGCCATCTTTTCTATACCTACATACGTTAATGGATCTTCATATACTAATAGGTCACAGGTTTGAATAATGGTTGGGCGAATACAGGTATAAATGCTTTCTTTTCAGAATTCACGCAAACTCAGGCAACTGGGACTTGAGCGACGCATACTAAAGCCTTTCAGGTGGCGAGGACATCACCTTCATTGACACAATCATCAAAACCGTCGAAGCCGACCTCTGCGTCAACGAGAAACTCCGCTTCTCCACCGGATTCTCATATGGCGCTGCAATGTCATATTCCCTCGCCTGCTCCCGCCCCGACATCTTCCGTGCCGTGGCCGTTCTGTCAGGTGGTCTACTAAGCGGATGCGATGGTGGCACAAAGCCCGTTGCGTTTTACGGCCAACATGGAATCAGCGACCAAGTCTTGACCGTTGCTGGAGGTCGCCAGCTGCGCGATACGTTCGTTAAAGCAAATGGATGTACAGCAGGGAATGCGGCAACTGTGACGAAGGGTGCGTTTATTGCAAAACTTAGATTGACTCTAAACTGATTTAGAAGTAGGCTCTAAGACGCATGCTAAAACGGTGTATTCGGGATGCTCGTCGGGGCATCCTGTGGTATGGGTCGAGTTTGATGAGGGACATATTCCGGCACCCCAGGTAAGGAAGGAGATGTATGATAATCCAATCGAAAGCTGACACTCTACAGGATGGTGCTACTGGTACCAGTGGCTCGAAAACTTGGACCCCAGCTGAGACGTGGGAGTTCTTCTCGCAGTTCACTTAGGATCTTTGAGAATGATTGGAGGCACTCCAGGGATTATTTATCTTGGCTACTGTGACGATATGAATTGCGGAATTGTGCATATATTTCCGCTAGTCAACGAATATGTGGCTAAGAATGTCAAATTACGGTTCTATGGTGCATGCTGTTGGAAAAGCCTTTGACAAATGAAGCGTGGGTAGAGAGAAACATCTCAAGGCAGCCGAGAATCGTATTTCCGTGGAGTCTAAGACTGGGCTCGTGCCCTTTTCTGCGGATATGGACAGCAAGAAGACAACATGACCCGGTCGTTCACTCTCCGCAGTGGATGCCAGTATGTTTTGTTGCTTTCAAGACCACACGCACCACCGATCCATCTCTTATTACCTATACCGTCCTGTCGCCTTCTCCTCTATTACCTTAAATTTCTAGCAAATGCCACTCTATTCTTGCGCTGCTTACAAATGGACCTGAAGTAGTTCCTAGCATCATACTGGCCAAGCCAATCCTTGTTTTCCGTTGACACAATATCCGGGGCCTTTATTCACACACTCAAATTGTCCAACTTGGGGTTGATAGCAGACGCCTCAACTTTGTCGAATTTAGACATAATCTTGGCCACTACAGCGCGCCAAACTCGAAGCTATGTAATTCCAACGCGCACGTTGACGGTAACATGCATCGTCTTCCTCTCTGCGAGAAAGTTGAATTTGCCCTTTACGCCAAGGAATTCTTTTTCATGGGGACCATACAGCCCATAGGCGCCGAAGAAAGGGTGTCACTACCATGATTTTGGAGTCCAACCCAGGCGGAATTTGCAATCCGTAAAAATGTGCACTCGAAGGATGTGAATCTGCCCCCTAGCGCCGCCTCCTTCTGCTCCACTTCCCTCATAAATCCAAAGAACTCCTCGAGGCCATCACTAATGGATGATCTTCCTATACCTCCGAAAACGCGCTTGTAGACTTTGAAACGTAGATATTGGGTCTCGAGGGCAATAACATGACAAATGCGTGTCAATCCATGGCTCTTGTATACTCAGACCACTTCTGATAAGGCCCAGCCGTCTTCGTCCTCAAACAGATTGCGCCAAAGGTTGTAATACAGCCCGCCAGACGGGGTCGTGAATGTGTACTCTCAGATCATGTTGCGGATTTCGCCTGGGAGGCGAAAGAGGAGGGTCTGTTCTATGGCGGAGTGGCCTTATACGGAACCGAGGATCTTGGGATGTGTTTCTGAGGTGGTGTGCGTTTGCTTTGCCAGCCATTATTGGAATGATCGTGGTCGTTAGGCATGGCGATTGATATGGGTCGAAAGCGGTCGAGGGTTCCTGTTAGCGGACAGGGAAGATTTAATCGGAAGTTTAAGGCTGATATAGAGAGAGCGTATCTGAGCGCAATGAAGATGTAGCGATGCAGGTGCTCTTCGTAAAAAAAGGGGCAGGGTGGCCGATGGGATTCGTTGGATTTGATTAAAATGAATGTCCTCCAATTTCAGTTTTCAATGTAGGTTGTTAGCTGGATCTAAGATGCGCACTTACGTCCAAAAGCGACCTAGATGACTTAATCATTCTCAACTCCCCCCTTTGGCAGACACTCACAGGACAGGACACAATAAGAGGTATGTCTAGAAGAGAACAAGTATAGGAGAAGATAATCGCACAATAGTATAATAGCACCAAAAATAGTATCCTTTTCAAGGTGTAAAGTGAATCTACCTGCTTCCCGAGAGAATATCGAAGGTTCACCACTTCCATAGCTGGCATCGATCTTTCATCGTCCCATCTACCAAGGCTGAGGATGTGCATGCTTAGTTTCTAAGCTCTTACTGCAAGGGACATCTGATCTTCAATCTCATCATACACAATAACAATCTACCAGACCCCTGAAATAATGTCAGTCGACGCATGAGAAACACCTACAAATTCGATGTACGCACCAAGATACTGCATCCCCATGCACTCCTCTTCCTAACACGATCGCCCCCTCAAATACCAAAATCTCTAGCATCTTCAGCATCCCATTTCCCCAAGTCATACCCCTTAACTCCTATTAAACTAGTAATCCTCCTCATCCTCAGAGCACAACCCCACCCTTCCCAAACGCACTCTCCTCAAACTCAATCTTCCTCACATGCGTGCCCGGCACAACGACAAGGCCCACATAGCGGCTGTTCCAACTCACAGGCGCAGAAGGATTCCCAGATGCTTCGATAGATTGGCGGATCACAGCTTCTGGAGGTGACCGATACTCATAGGTTAGACCGAGTATTATATTGCGGTCCTTTTCCAGCTTAGTGACAGGACAAACTGGGAGAATAGAGATACGTACTTTGTCGGTGCATTTCATCTGGCCGCCAAATATGCGGTTATCCGAGGTGTGGATTCGGAGGTTCTTACCGATGAATTGGGAGAGGTAGAAACTTGCTTCTGCATTGTCCATTCTGTTCCGCAGACAACCTCGAGTGCAATATGTGGAGTCTCAGCAATTTCGAAATACACTCTGTATCAAGGAATTGGGAGATCAACGAATGTCGGGTTGATATTCCCTCCTCCAAGCCTTGGCATATTTGTGTCAGTTGCATCCTCATCCCCGAACATTTGACCTCCTCAAAGTTCCAGAAATCATTTTACAGCCATCCCCACGATGAATTCAATACGGCGGAGCTGCCACTCTGCTCTCATAAACTCCAATTCCATCTGCCGAATATCCAATGGCACGCGCCGCGCCTTCTCACAAAGCACCACCTGCCAACGAGGTAACCTTCAATCCATTCCCCAAAAAAAATCTCCAAAAACTTACCAATCCGCAGGCAGCCTCCCTACCTTCCACGAGCCCTCAACCCCCGAACTCTCCGCCCTCCTCTCAACCCTAAACTCCAAAGTCCTACTCCCAAAACACCTAAACCACGACCAACAGCTCCTCGTATACCGCGAGAAAAACCGTACTCGGCTCGAAGCAGAACCCATCTACATCACACTTGGCCAAGTAACCCTCCCACTCGAACACATCGATCGAAACTGCGATCAGCCTGACCGATGGAGAACCATAAACGACATCATCCGTAACTCGAGCACGCCCTCCGACTGGGAAAATGTACTCAGAATGGTGGAAGGATTTCATGACGCCAGTATTCGTTTGAAACCTATGTGGAAAGAGAAGATAGTCCGGAAATTCAATGAAGCGGGGATGCAACATCTGGTTTTGAAAGCGTTGCAGAGGGTTGAGAGGACGGGCTTGAGTTTGAAGGATAAGGGGGTGACGGGTATGGTGTTTAAGGGGATCCGTGATAAGGCAGAGGGGAGTGGCTGGGAGAAAGAGGAGACGAGGAAGGCGTTGAATCTGGCGGAGCAGGTGGTGGAATTGATGGAGAGTAAAGAGCATCTTGGACGGACAAATGCGATGCCGGGCGATCTAAGGGCGAGTCCATTCGTGATTGCGGTGCCGTTGGAGCTTGCGGCTGTGAGGGCGAAGAGGCACACGGAGGGCCAAGATAGGGATGGGAAGGTAGCTAAGTATGCGTTGAGGATTATGAATGCCTTGAAGCAGGACGATTTCTTGGCGGTATGTGATATCCTTGCTTCAAGTCATACAGTCTTACTCACTTGCAACAGGTAACGCTGGCGGCAAAATCCCGAGAATTAGACCCTCCACGGGAATACCCAACTGCGAAGGCTAAACACACAGCTTTCGTGACAGTACGTAAAACGATGTACGAAATGATCCCTCTTTGGAATGCAATCAAGACAGCAATTGAGGTGCTTGGCAGCGAGATGCCAATGGCAGAGGATGCGAAGAAGGTTACAGGCAATATAAGGAAAGCTCTTACGTCAGGAGAGACTACGCTCAAAGAGTTATCAAACAAGGAGGTGGAACAAAGTCCAGAGTATGTGAACAGGCTGATAAGGGAGTGTGAGGAATTGTAGGAGGAATTGCTTGTATTATATTGTATAATATGTCAAGGTAAAGAACGACTAGCATTCTTGCAATGAATTTTGGAAGATGACTAAGGATGGCCTTGCTTAGAGCGAGGTGTAGCTGCAATTGGATGAGAGTATCGCCCTATTGCACCTCCGGTAGGACACTGCAAACTACCATCATTCCAATACTTTCCTCTTTCTCTACGCTACCTAGAATCAAAGCTGAAAGAAGCTTTACAAAGCCAAATCTAGGTATCTAGTCAAGGATTTTGGATTTCAGCTGGAAGTCTAAGGGAGGGCATACATCGGGGCCTACTGTATATTGCACCGGAGCTGGAAGTGCGCCGTACGCGCGGGTAGCTTTTCCACTGCATGTCGACGTAGCTGTGAAGATGATTTGATGGTTCTTTTCATGCGATATACGTCCAGTCCATTTCATCCTCAAGCCCACCTGATACACTATCTCTACACGGGCAAGCGAGCGTTGGGCCGAATGGTTTCTCCTGTCGCAGAAGGCTTAGCACTCCTTCTGCGGTCGGTCGTCCTGCTCAGCCCTCGGCATGGGTTGAATGCATGTCAAATACATTGTGACTCCGGACCTGGGAACGAACCACTCCTCAAAGTACTCGGCAACGCGGTGGTATTGCTTCGTTCGCGAGCCCTCAACAGAGCCATTGACTCCATTGACATACTCCCGAAGATCGTCAATGGTAGATCCGTGAAGAACGGTGAGCATCTCTACATACACCATACCCAAGGAATAAACGTCTGTCTTGGTTCCGTGTCGTTGAGGAGATCCATCACCGGCTTGAAACGACTCAGGCGCGGCATATAATATAGTGGCAGTCGCTGGACTCTCTGTTGACGTCTCTTGACTGACACCAAACCATATCGACGAACTAAAATCAGTGAAGTAGACATTTTCCCCTCGATGTATGATATTGCTTAGTTTTATATAGTCATGGCGGACACCCTCCAATTGCGCAGTACGTAAGCTAGAGCAGAAGCCAGGCATCCGAACAACTTCTTGATCCAGTTGGCGTAGATAAAAGCTTGGTTACCCTGAGGTTATTCCGTACCACTTTGTATTCAATTTCCAGGAATATGCTCAGGTTGTTGTCGCCGACAGGGTACATGAGTAGAGAGTAGAAGTGGTTTCGAGCACCCGGATTTTCTTGATATTACCCAATAATCTCCACTATATGGAAATTATCGAGTTTTCTAAGGCTCGAAATTTCGTTCTCCACAATGTTCACTATCCACGCTGTCTCTGCTCTTCGGAAAGATATGGGTAATTCTTTCCGTGCTACAGTAGCAAAATTGCCGCACGGATTCTCCACTTTCTCAACCTCGCCATTTCGCCCGTGACCGAATCTCTCTCTTTGAGTTTTCATGAATCTTGTTCCACTGGTCCCCTTTTCCAGGAATTTCACATCGCCAATCTGCCATCCGCAGAAATCGGCTAAAGCTCTAACATCCATATGCTAAGTGTCAAACGTTTGCTTGAGGTCACCAAAAGATTTCCCAATCAAAGCATATGTCTACTGAGGTACCGGCGGCCGGAGATATATATGTCCATCAGATGCAAGATAGAAACCAAAAGGTACAGTATCTCGTGGTTTATCCGGTATTGCGTCAAGAGAATCTTAGACAGAAGGGTGCCGTAGTGATACTGGTGCTGAAATCGCATTGCCCCCAGATCCTGTTTTGGCTACAAGGTTCTCACATTTTGAGCTATGAAGCGTTTCGGACCTTCATCAGAATTGGAAGCAGAAGCGGGTCGAGCTGGTTGAGCCCACCATCGCTGAGTGTCGAGCTTGAGAAATAACAACTGATCAGGTATGAAAGTACGCTTCGCAGTTGTGAAATAACCCAGTACGCCTTCGTCTCCGGTTTCATATCCGTATTGGGTCGAGGCATCAGGGCCAAGATAGCGTCGGAGATCTGCTGATATAACTTCGGGGGCGATGCCCTTGCCAGGTAGGAACCACTCGTTGTTCGCGGCATCGGGACCGGGTGTGGAGTTCTTAAGGTAACTTATGGTCTTGAACAAGCTCTTTGACACGAATGCCGATTTCATGGAACAACGCACTCCTAGACGGCGCCAAAAGAGAGTGAAGAGGTGATAAGGCTGAGACCATGCCGTCCCACCATTTCGTCCTCAGGCTGCCTCGGTCAATGAGACTAGCCACTGTTACCCAACGTTCTGTTAATACAAGGCTTTGCAAGTACGAGCATATGGTTAGATCTGTTCATGCTAGTAGGAAATTGAGGGTTGCGAGGGGCCATGTTATGAGGTGTAAGGATAGAGAACTCCTCCGCTTTGGGTTAAATGGACCGCGCTATCCCCGACTAGGATCGCGACACGTGATTCTAATCATTAAAGATTCCCTCAGGACCCGAGCCTCGCAACAACTAGGTTCTTCTATTCTCACACTTACTATCTACATCCTTCCCCACTCTCATCCATCCATGCGGCGTAACTTAAACCCCATCTCCCAAGAAAATGCCCGACAAACTCCAGCCAGCAGGCATGCAAAAAATACCTAGAAAGGCATGGTGCATGAATCGTAACCCGCGTCGTCAGTCCCATAAAGTGGAGAGCCGTGAGTCGTGATTCATGAAAAATGCAATAGAGATGCTGGAATGCCAAAAATAATAGGGAAGTAATAAACCAACCTCTTGACCACACGCGGGCAATAGAGGAAGGGGGAAAGGATACAGAGAATAGAAGTCAGCATGCGACATGAGAAGCAAGACTGACAAACAATAACTTTTCTTGATTCCGGATAGTCTTAGAGGCTATCCAAAATCTCTACTTACCGATTCATCTATTCAGCTCTGCCCAGCTCCATCTGTGATAGGATCTGAGCATTCAAGCCAAAGGCCATCGAGACCGCAGACCTTCCATCCAGCGTCCGTAAAGCACATCAGCAAGCATCCCCTGGTGCTCCATGCCCTTGCCAACGTGACCAGGTAGCTTCTTCTCATCCAAACCTCCATAAGCATCAAGCCCAAAGACCTTCTCACCACCCACAAGCGCACTCTGTCGTCGACGGTGGCTCTTCAGGTGTGGGTTGTTCTGCGCAAGAACAAGCTTTGGTCCTTTCTGGGGGGAAGAAGACGTTGTCGACATGGGCGTAGAGGCAGGAGTAGAAACCGGAGTCGGGCTAACTTCCGATGCCTTTGTGATGGGTGTTGTTGTCGTGGCCGTAGTGTTAGACCGGATGCGCGTTGTACCAGTTCCATGGACAGTGGTTCCGCTCAAGCTTGTGTCACTTGCCTTCGTGTTGTGCTTAACAGGGCTTGGTAACGGAGAGATTGCGATTCCAAGAGCTGATGCAAGTTTTGAATCTCCTTGCAGACGGTCGATCATTGATTTCAAAAGCAGGAACTCTCCTTGTGGGTCAATCTGATCGAGATGGCTCCATGCCTGCGCAACTCTCGCCAGGGTCTCTCGTTGGAGCTGGGATCCAGATTGCGCGTATGCTTCCTGGAACGCCGGGTCTAGACACTTGGCATACGCTCGACGGCCGTAGAGAGCATCTTTCGTGACGGGCGTCGGGGGGTATTCTGCCGGTGGCGTGTTCTCGTTGTTCATATCCAACGGATGGGCGGAGTTTGGTGGTGAGGGTCGGAAAGTCTGTGCTTGGGGGTTCGGGTGGAATGAATTGCCGGGTGGATTTGAACATAGAGCTGCACGTCGCTCACCTGACGAAACGCGCTTGAATTGTCTAACCGTGGATGGAGAGTTCCCAAAAGACAGATCGACGCCGAGAGGTTGCTTGGGCGCTTGCGGGTGGTTGCTCACTCTTCGGGCGGTCGGTGTCGAGCCTGAGGAGACACGGACTGCCGTTGCGGCGGAGGACTTGCGAGATGGGGGAGGCATGGGAGAATCGGTCACGCTGCCAAGAGGAGCAGCATTGAGATCGAGACGCTGCATCATAGACGCACACGTAGCAGCATCGCTAGATGGAATGCGAGCCATCTTACGGCGTTTGGCAGTATGCCGTACTGGGGCGATAGTGGCAGGCTTCACGGTATCGAAGATCCACTCATCCTGTTCGGATTTTGGAGATATGTCAACCCTGCAGTGGTCAATTAAGGTCAATTCCACAGGATGATTGAAAGACACTCACATGGTCTCCTCGTAGTACTTCGGGTGGGCTACACGTTCTTCCTGAGCGTCATACATCTGCTTGCGCTCGATGAGTTCCCGCATAGCCTCTACCTTTCCAGCCCGCTGGATGAACTTGTGACGTAAAAGTTCTTTCGCAGTCGCACGCCGATCTGGATCTTTGATCAAGCACTGGGCAATGAAGTCCTTAAACTCTTTGCTCCACTGATTACCTTCGAGTCGCGGGGCAGGGTTCTTTGGAATCGCAAACAGAACCTTCATTGGATGAATGCCGGCATTTGGTGGTTCTCCGTAAGCCATCTCTAGTGCGGTAATACCAAGAGACCAGATATCAGCCTTAAAATCGTAGCCGGCCTCCTGTATGACTTCAGGTGCCATCCAGAATGGTGTTCCGACGAACGTCATGCGTTGCGATTTGATGTTCGTCAACTGCGCAGCGACGCCAAAATCTGCGATCTTCACCTTGCCCGACTGCGAGAGCAGCGTATTCGCGGCTTTTATGTCACGATGGATTTTGCCCGTCTGGTGCAGGTAGTCGAGGCCCTGGAGAAGTTCCCGGCACACAATGGCAATGTGGGCCTCGCTGAAAGGGCCAGGTTTGAGCTAGGAGTATTAGTTCGGCATTCCGAATCTCGCATCAACATTATAACACACCAGGTCCAGACACGACCCTCCTCCAAGATACTCCATGACAATCCATAGCTTCACGCCTCTCACGAAGCTCGTCCTGTATTGTGTGACATAAGGGCTGTTGCAGGTGCTGAGCAAGGAAATTTCCTGCTGAATCTCCTGCAATTCGTCCGTGCTTCCTTCAAGGTCGATCTCAAGGCGCTGTCAGCATGCGGGCGAGTTAATGGGGAGAATCGCGGTTGAAAACGGCATACATGCTTGATGGCGACGACTTCTCCGGTCGACTTCTCGATGGCCTTGTACACTACTCCAAAGCTACCGCCTGCGATTCTTGTCAGCATACAACAATTAAATATGAGAATGTGAAAATGTGAAACATACTGCCCAACTCTTCCAAAACCTGGTAATTGTCGGCCATGGTGGCCGTTGTTTATTGGATGTTATTCAGGAATAACACGAGCGCTCAGAAAGCCTAAGCGTGTATGGAAGCCAGGTCGAAAGAAGGACTGCCGTCGCTTTGGAGTAGCAATTGAGATAGAAATAGTAGGGGGTGAGGGTGGAGCTGTTGAGGCCCAAGGATGGTCTATATGGAGCGGTTCGAATCGAGCGGTCGTTTGACGATAGCTTCGATCTCCATGACAACGGGGCCTTCATCAACAAAGCGCACGATCCCCCAAGCGATTCAAGCCGGCGTCGGCCGTGATGAAGCAGTTTGGAATCAAGTCTCAGTTATCGTCGGGGGTCTCGTCGCGGTTTTATTTCTGCAATTGCCATCTCACGGCGTTTGCGGCCGCCTTCATAGCTAGGCCATGTCATGCGTTCCTGCATTGGCGCGGGCGGCATTCTTCAAGACGCTCTCCAAGCTGTCCTGCCCTGCATATGCCCTTGCACGTCCACTACGGATAGATCCATCATCACAGGCGCCCCATCATTCGGTGTCAATTGGCTCCACTATCTCCAGCTCGTGATCCCGGCGGTGCCAACCATGCCATGGTCCATGGGTAAACATGCTGCCTCTTCCAATCAAGCTTGAGCACTGGCCAATAGCGAGTAGCGTCATCCATCACCGCCCTGCAACCAACGAAGCATTTCCACACGGCAAAAGAGTTCCAGAAGACTCCTCGAGCCAGTCTGGCGGATGTTGGTGATCGTAAATTGTTCCATCTGGAAGTCTCACCATGTTTGCGGCCTCTTTCAGGGTCCTGCACGTATGCTGATCTTTTGCAGCCGCAAGAACCCTGTGACATTGTAGACGGATTCCCGGATTGGCAGAGTCAACTGAGCAGCCAACCAGGATACGCGTCTTTTCAGACCTTGTCAACTGCCCATCTCACCAACAGCAGACGTCTGTCCTATAGCCGTTTTCGAATTCGGCTTCTGCCCAAACACACTCTTAAAATGTTACCCCGCGCTACTCTTGGCAGCCGCCTTACCAAACTAAGCTAAGCGTTAAACAAGGGTGGTACTTGTGGCTTTATCAAGTGGCGATTTGTCAGACCTACAGACCCTTTTGGGATAGTTTGGTGGCATGGAGCTATTGTGAATAAATTGATTAGGGTTACAGATCACCGATACAGCATCAAAGGTGGTATATATCAATCTTGATTCTTCTTTTCTTCTGCCATCTCGATGCCCTTTTATGCCTCCTGGGCATATTGGGTTCTACATCATTCTTGACCAACCAATACTTTAGGGCAAGTAGTGGCTTCTTAGCATTCTACGGAGTCAACTCCCTTGGCTGTCCGTTTCTTTCATGTGAAGTGTTTCTTTCATGTGAAGTGGGGTCTTTGTTGGTGCTGCACAGCCACACCTATTCCTAACACGATTTTATGAGCTGTGCCACATGTACCTCTACTCTCTTATAATCTACGCAAATCGAAACATCCACAAGGGTATGGCCGGAGCGGATAGGCCACCTTCCCTGCTAGCGGTAGCAAAGTTTAGGGGGGTTCTGCACTTATCTGTGTTCCTGGCACCAGTTTTCCTGTATCCAACCGGTAAAAAGATGTGAAAGCATAAACTCGGTCGTGCCAGTGGCGATCCGCCACTCTGACGCAGGTCAGCCGCCTCATATCAGAAGCATCAGCTTGCTGACTGACCCTAGTGCCATGTAAGCGATCTGCGGTGCATTTCTAGAGGATCGCTTTTTCTGAACTAATTCTTCTTGACTTTCTAGCTATATGCAGAAAGCCCGTAAGAAAAGGCAACTAGGGAACCTTGCCATCAATCCGCTCCTAGTCTTAATCCACTTTCAACCAAATCCGAATCCGCAACAGGCCCGCCTAGATGCCAAAGTGGATATAGGGACCCCGATAGAACGGGATCTGTAGCGCACTAATATACAAGGCTATGCCTGAAATATCTCTTTGTGTAGGAAAGAAAACGTACGTGAGTCCACAGATCCCAGCCGACATCACGTCGAAAAGTTGAAAGCGCCGAGCGCGATCAGGATAGTTAAGACTACCCATCCTTCTGTCCGCTGCGTAGCTCGTTCAAGGTATTCCGTCGAGCGCGTTCTCGCAAAGAGAAGGAAGTATGTGAAAATATACAATTTGATTTACGCATCGTTTGCCTAATCTTCATGCAGCTCCGTAAAGGAACACAGCTCATCGTTGCTCATATCATGGAGCGTAGCGAGCATTTCGGCGTCAACATAAAATAGCTCCATATTTGTGAGGGCGTCCATGGCGGAGTGATGATTTTTACCTCGCTCTAGGCCACAGCCTAATTTAGAAAGCCTCAGATGTTTCACAAGCCTAACTGAGGTGTTTCTCGAGGCTACGTCTTTATTGCGATATAATGCATAGCACTGCTTCGGGCACCGTGTACTGTCATACATTTCAGAATCTTCTCAGTGTCCGGTCAAGACGCTGAATGTGATTCTTTGCTGGATAGTGGCAGTCTGGTTGCCTGCAGTTGGCTGACTTACATAGCTAGAGGATATGTGGACATTTTTCTTCACCGGTCAGAAGAGCGGGGGTCCAACATCGCGGGCTCCACCCACCGCAGCTCGCTGTGAAGCCAAACAACTTTGCCGGGCTTGGTAGTCGCACCGCAACCTAGTTCTGGCAGACCGGTAGTGCCTATAACATCGGTCGTCTCTGTCTGCAATTATTCGAATCAATTACACAGGCCCATTATTTTCGACAATTCCAGCGCCGGACTAAGTTTTACAGGTGGATAATCATGCAATTTCACGGCGGAGAAAGAGGGACCCCAAACCCGGGGAAGACGCTACAAGAAACAAATCCGCGCAGCCAGCACATAAACTCCGATCGAGCGACAGACTGCGCGGCAGAACTGTCTGAAGGCGCGAGCTTCACTGCAAATACAGAGACCAACAAGAAGAGGGGTTTATTGTCTGAGGACGCTTCTCAAGCTGATAGATGCTCGACCAAAACACCACGGATTTCAGCTACAGGTGGTTCAAACTCTCCCACCGCCGAAATCACAGCGTACATACGACTGCGGAGTCAACTCTGGACTGAAGCTTATGATTGCCTGGAGAGAGAAGATGCTCGCTTAGTTGATGCGTACGAGAGAATCTTGTCTCTACGCCTTCATGAACATGCCAAAGCAACTGCAGCCATTGGGTCTCGTGATAATGATATGAAGAAGATGGATCCGGAGGCAAGACGGCAGTTTCTAAAGGACATCATTGAAACTACCTTCAAGAGATCCAAGGGTGGCGCATCAACTAAACAACGCTTGGATAACTCAAAGGAGAACCTAGAATTCGTGAAGCAGATGATCACTTCAATAACAGTAGCAGGGGGGGAAGTTGCCTTCGCATGGGTGGGTGTATGTCTTGCCTTGAAGGTAGATAATAATCGGATTAAATACGCCTCGAATATACTGACGAGATTCAAGTTCCTGCTCAAACCAGTAACACCGCAAGGTTTTGATCGCGAGGCAGCCGCATTCCTCATCTCAAGGATGAATCGGTACTGGGAAATGTCGGTCTTGCTTATAGACGAGAACAGAACTAGAAGCTTCACCAAGGGCAGTCGAGACTATCTTAGGAAATGCCTCATCGAATTGTATACAAGGGCACTTTCGTGGCAGATGAAGAGCATCTGTGCATATTACCAACAGCAAGAGAACCTGTTTCTCCAAGATCTTCCCTTAGTCAACGATTGGAAAGAGATTAAGGACGATCTTCAAACTAAGGAATGGCATATATCGAGCCTAACTGACACCTCTACCACCTGGCCGATTGTTTACCATCTCGATGGCCTCACCAATACGGCAACTTCAGATGAGATCAAACTCCGTGATATGTATTTAGGCGATGTGCCAACGGTCTGTACTGCTTGTGGAAACCTCGATCCACGCATCTGGGGAATGAAAAGCTACTCAACCTATGTTATGGATATTCAGCATGCTTCATTGGAATGCTCTGCATGCATGGTCATCGTTAGAGGCATCTCAGCAATCGTGAAACCTCTAGACGGAAGAGCACAGCTAACATTGTCTGTTCGGAAAGAGGCTTCCCTTAGAGTTCATTACCACTGGGGAGTGCACCGTGTAGAGGGCGCTCGGACCCTGGAATTCTATATCCAACAAGGTATGTAGAAGTAATTGTATTTATTAATCCTTTGAACGTGTCCAGACCCTCAATGTGCTCTTTCAGAGCGCTGCAAATATAGCTTATTTTTTTTCTTCTAGATTATCCAAGGCCTTGGCCAGCCGTTCGACCGGGAAGATCGTTACGATCATCAATGCGCCCCAGAAGTATGGAACTTGTATCGGAGTGGTTCAATAGGTGTTGGACGGAGGACCGAATGTGTAGAGCGCGGGAAAGTACATTGCCAACTCGGGTCGTGTATGTCGGCAACGAAAGTCGCGAACCGTATCTCTACGAAACCAGCAGAGAGGAAGCGTTATACACCGCACTAAGTCATTGCTGGGGTGGTACACAGGATATTCACCTGACCGCTACAACAGCCGATTTGAAGGACCGCATGGACTCTATCCCTATGGCTGCACTGCCTAAGACGTTTGCTGACGCAGTGCTTCTCACCAGAGAGCTGGGAATTAAATACATCTGGATAGACTCTTTGTGCATCATACAGAACGATGCTGAGGACTGGGCAAGAGAATCTGCACGCATGGCTGAGGTGTATCAAAATGCAGCTCTTACTATATCGGCAGATGGTGCCGCGGATGGGTCTAAGGGACTTTTTCAAACAACTAAGATCCCTCTTTTCGAGGAGATCTCAATACCATTTCAAAATCCGACCGGTTCAGGTCTAATCTACGCTCGGGAAACGACTCTAGAAACAAGCGGAGATCATGTGCATGTAATCGATCATAAGAAAAACGACCCTTTGCGACACCGTGGTTGGGCACTTCAAGAGTGGCTTTTATCGAGCCGCATCGCGCATTTCACTACAGGTGAATTACTATGTGTAACCGAGCAACGCCACTGATTCCCCTTTTTTGTCGACCCCACTGTCGATCGTTACAATGCTTACAAATCCTCCTTCTAGTACATTCCACTCATTATTTATATATAGGATAGCTCTACTCAGTTGTCAATCAATAGAGTTCTCTCCATCTTCTTGCGTCCCTCGAAGGTTGCTCGGTGACACTATGGGAATGCAAAGCGCTTCAATTCTGTCAGTGCCAAGTCACATCACAATCATCGACGGAGTGCGAAGGACAAGGTTCACGAAGCTTGTCGAAGAGAGACTACTACAAGAAAGGGGAAAGAGATAGAGGCGGTGGGTACCTTGAATGGCCACAGGTGGTGCACGATTTTACTCAGAGACAACTTACAATACAGACGGATAGACTACCGGCCCTTTCGGGGTTAGCGACATTCACCAAGTCTAATGCCGCTGAGGACTACATCGCCGGGCTTTGGAAGTCAGAACTTCCCGAAGCAATGCTTTGGCAAGTTGACAGCGACGAGTCAGAACGGTACGAAGATTACTACGCGCCGTCTTGGTCCTGGGCATCAATCAATGGGGATATTTACTATGACCAATTCGAGTGGGACAATGAGCTTCCGCTCAAGTGCAAAGTCCTTGAGCTCTTTACCGTTCCGGCAACCAATAATCCCTTTGGTCCGCTCAAATCTGGGTTTATCAAAATCCAAGGGCCGGTGGGGATCTTGTCGAAGAACATGAAGCGGATGGGGACAAAGCTCAAGCTTGAGGACAGGAGGGAAGAAACTAAATACTGGGGGGATTTAGTTCTTGATGTGAAAGGGCTTGCATTTGAAGTGACATCTGCAGATGAAATTCCTTTTCTCATCATCAGAAGGGAAACAGTTAACACCGATGTGATCTACGGCATAGCATTGAAGAGGCTGAAGGATGAAGGCCAATTCATGCGAGTGGGTTATGTATGGATAGCGTACCATGGTAGGAACTGGGAATCGTGGATACTAAATGACCTGAAGGTTAAGAAGCAGATCGTTACGATAGTCTAGAATGATGCTGGGGCCGGGAAACGTTTAGGTACCTGTTCGATGTGATTGCGCCTTATGCCTTGTCACAGTTCGATGTTAGTCCCTACACTCGTATAGTCCTAGCATTGACTCACCCTTCAGATCTTTCAGCACAAGAGTCACTCTATCCGACCATTCCAGGACCCCGCCGCGTGTCCCCCAAGATCCAAATTCGGAAAGTGTAAGCACTCTGACGAAAGGCCGAAACCAGCCACTTTGGCGAGCCAGTCATCTCCCCACTCGGCTGCAGCCGCCTTATAAACGCCACACAAAGTGGGGACTCAAGACGCATGAAAACTTATCGTGAGGATTCTCGCCGCATGAATTGCAGAATCTAGATGGCGTACCCCTTTTTGACTCAACATCCTATCTCAAAGTGTATATGGGTCGGATAGAGCTACGGTCGAAGAAGATGCATCACTGTCGAGATTTTGCTTTCTGAATTGGAAAAGGGTGGCGCAAGGCGTTACGATGCGATCGGAAAAGGTACTTTGCCCTCCGCGATATGTCTAGGCCTGCTTTTTTCCAGTCAGCACGCCATAGACAGAGCTAGGGCAATGGACGTGAGAGCACTAGCGGGATATGTGAAGGTCTTCGGGGATGATCATCCGAGATGCCAGGATCTACGGTTCTGTCTAACTGCGTTGGAGACTTCGCCTAAGACACATGTGTTAGCAGAAGCAATTCCAGATAGTATATGTGTACGACACCAACTAACATTCCTTAAGGCAACACGCGAAGCACAGTATCAGGCTCTAGAACTTAAAAATTTCTTAAAAGCTCGGCTTAAAGTAGGCGAGGCTTATACTCGCCTAGAATGCTAAACTAACGTTAGTTTAGCTTCTTATTAATTCACTTAAGCACTTCACCATTGCCTATTTCTCTTCTAGGTTAAGGAATATATGTCTCTTCTTTCTACAATAATAATGCAATGCTATTAGGTTAAGAGATTAATCTCACTAGTAGTTACAGCTCTCTTTTTCTAAATCTATCTTACTAACGTTTGTACTGATTAAGAAAAATAGCTACAAGCTTACGCTTTTTTTCAGCCCTATAGCCAGCAGACCTGCTAGGATTAGTACCTTTAATTATGTCGAAGTAGTCATAAGGTTTTGGCGGCGATTCCGGGTCGACGGTGTCCATTAGCCGCTGTAAGATCTGAAGCGTCGATAGGCCTCGGACGCCGCCACCATTGAGAGCGAGCATGCGGAGGTCATGCTTAGGCATGGCTAGAGTGGTAGAGTAACTCAGCAAAGTGACCAGTTTAAAGGTGCAACATATAGCCAGGCAAGACCACACAAGGTTCCGTAGCTACTTATGAGAGGGTGGTGGTCCACCTTCAGCTCGATGAGACTAAAAATAGTAATTTAGCTACGACTTACCAAGTCCTCGTGCTCTCCTGGCGGGCCAAAAGAAATGTTCAGCCTAGGCGCAGTAAGAATTTCCCTGTAAGTTAAAGGTAGGGCAGGTGGCGGTACTCCGAAAGCTCTCTACGGTTGTTTCAATTTGCGTAGATTATAAGAGAGTAGAAGTACATGTGACGCAGCCCATGAGATCGCTACTTAATAAAGCCACAAGTATCATCATGGAGGTCTTATTTGGCAGTTGGAAGTACTCATAAATATTGTCTTCAAAGGAATTATTGCATTGATTGAAAACTAAGGATGACTATCCTACTTAAATAATGAGTGAGATGAGCTGGAATGAGGATTCCTAACCTTTTGATGTTGACAAGGGAGGATCTGCAATCTCCTGGTGGAATGAAAATAATAATGGAATGAAAACCAATTGTGGAATGAGAACCCTTGCTCGGTTACAGATAATAATGCAAGGTAGCAAGGTTGCCAATCGCGGATTGCGCCAACATATCACCCTTGTTTAACGCTTAGCTTAGTTTGGTAAGACGGCTGCCAAGGGTGGCGTGGGGTAACATTCTAAGAGTGTGTTTAGGTAGAAGCCAATTTCGAAAACGACTATCCCCTTGGCTGTTGGGTGTCCCGCACGGACCACCGGCCTGAGTTCGGAGCGAGATTTCTGGGCAATCAATCAATTGTTTATATGTTTGTTTACAACTAATTACAAGCAATCCACTGCTTACCATACGTATCTCTGTTCTCTAATTGGTCAAAAATGCCCCGGGTATCGAATGACGATGACTATGTCCCTAAAGCTAATAAAAATTCACAATACAAGCCTAGTAAAAGTCCACCTCCACTACCTTTTACAGTTAACGATTTTCCTTCTATGGAGCTTCTATAGTATAAAGGCGCATTAAAGAACCTCTCTGCTAATAAATCTAGAGAGCTAGTAGCATTAATCAATTAGTTTATTAATTCTAAGATTATTAATATACTTATATAGTGTATAAATACAAATACGGCATATCAGCAGCGACTTGATACAGATCCCTATACAGGCCATCCCTAGTATCCTATAACTAGAGATAAGATATACGTATACCTAGATAGGTAAACTAATTTATTAGTAGATTAGTTAATCTAATTACAGTAGGTATTATCATCTACGCAGGTATTCATACTCCTTATAAGATACTAGATTTATAGTCAATTGATTAGAAAATAGGACCCATTCACCTCCCTGTTATAGCATTAATAAGTCTTAGCTGATAGTAATAGATTAATCAATACTTCCATATATTTAACGTACAAATAACCGCTGCAGAGTTGGGCAAAGTAAAGATTTATCTATTTAATAAGGTTAATGAACTCTCTGCTACTCTACAGCAGCGCTGGAAGCATTACTACTTCCCTGGCCAAGATTTGGCTATTGACGAGTGTATGCAACGCTTCACTGGATGAGTAAGTGAAACCGTTAATATTCAAGGCAAGCCTACGCCTGAAGGTTTTAAGATATGGGTTATAGCGTACGATGGGTACGTTCTAGGTTATCTCTAGCATGCTAAAGGGGACGTAGCGAAGGGCTGTAGTCCGCAGGGCTTAGATCTGAAATAGAGAGAGGTTATTAATAACCCGACGCAACAGGTGGTCCTACAGTTACTGGATAATCTAGAGGATCATGGCGGAGGGCATGTAGCATGGTCATGGAGGTTATATTTGGCAGCATGAAGTTCTCATAAATATTGTCTTCAAAGGAATAAAATTGCATTCATTGCTTACTGAAGGTAATGACTGATTAAATACATAATAATCGATTAGGCAGTAACGATAGTACGAATCCTTGATGACTTACGTTGCCGTTGTGGCGGTGGTGCCTTGAGTTCTGCCTACGCTTGGCGTATGGTAGCAAGGTTGCCTATCGCGGTTTTGCCAACACTCCCTCTCAAGCTTGCGTATGATGCTTTTGGAGATGTCTTAATCATGCCTCTTCTTGTCAGGGTCGAGCCTGCAGTGATTGATAAATCGAAGATGTAATTCTGGACTAACAGCTTTGGTTAAGCCGTCTGCTACCATTTGATTGGTTGGCAGGTAGGGTGTGGTGATTCGTCCGCTTTGTACCTGCTCTCGTACGTAGTGGTATTGTACGTCGATGTGCTTGCTACGCTTATGGAATTCAGGGTTCTTGCCCAAAGCAATAGCGCTTTTATTGTCTGCGTGAATCTTGATGGATTCATGATGAAGTCCCAATTCAGTAAGCAGTTGCCTGAGCCAGATGGCTTCTCTTGCGGCTTGACACATGGCCATGTATTCTGCTTCTGTAGTCGATAAAGCGACTGTCAGCTGACGCTTTAAAGTCCAGCTGATAGGTCCTCTGTTCAGGGTAAAAATGTGTTGGCACGGCAATCTCGCCACGTCAGAAACACGTGGATGCCTGAATGTGGATGCACCAGAACGAATCATCAAGGGGTTACGTAATTGGGAACATGCACATATGAACACAGTCTCTACAGCTTCAGGTAATTCAATTAATCAAGAATGCAATCATTCCTTTGAAGACAATATTTATGAGAACTTCATGCTGCCAAATATAACCTCCATGAGGTTATGAGCCCGGCTTTGCGAATCTCATATATCACTCGTTTTCGTACGACCTGATCCAAATTGTCTATCAATTAAATCCTCACGGCTGTTAAAAATGACAAAAGAGACCGGAGTACCAAAGCTCAAAGGAGCTGCAAATCTTGCTATATAGCTATTCAGGCTTAAAAAGTACATGACAGTAAAAGGCACATGAGACGCAGTTGAATTTGTTCCGTACAACTAAAGTACGCGGCAAAAGTCTCCATTAAACCTACGTTAGAGCGACAGTAGAACGTCCGTTGCTCCTGACAGTTCATTATAAGAACTAGTTAGAGAGATAATTGAGACAGAGACACCCTCACCTGGACAGACAAAAACTGATCCGGAAAAGAAGCCGAAATTTGGAGCCACAAGCGACTACCAAAAATTCGACTTTAGCCTAGAATTTACGAAGGACTAAAACGACTGGGTACTATATCCTGATAATGGTAAAGCAATTAATAACATCATTATCCACTGCGAGGACATACCAGCACGAAAAGTCGACAGAATCCTGGTAGCTTGATAGGTTATTGACACCCTTATCAAGCACTACAAGATTAACACAGAACTATAGAAGTATCTAGTTGTTAAATGGATCTGGACTATGACGTACGCTTCATGCAAAGACATAGAAGACTACACTAATAAATTCAGAATCCTTATTCAAGACATTGCATGGTAAAAGATCACAATTGACTTTATGCTCAAGCATGTAATAATCCACAATCTTAGAACGTACTTTACCTCTTTTTAAGAATGAAAACGTGATACGGGCATCGAATCGCTTTTGTACGATATTCTTATAAGTTAACTCCATAACGAAGAGCTTGTGAATAAATCTTAATCTAAAGCTACTTTATATATAATAAACACAAGAAGTAAGAAGTAAAGCTAAAGCTAAGATTAAAGTTAAAGTAAATTACCTAGTATAGGCAAAGACCACAAGCTAAAGACTTATCTATAGTATAAAAGAAAAGGTAAGAAAGAAGAAGACTACTAGTTTAAGTATTCAGAAAAGACTATAAATAGCTAGCATAAAAAGTAAAAGAATTTTTAAAAAAATAAAGATAGTAAAGTAATATAGCTTACCTTAACTAATACTTTAATTAATATCTTTCTAAGTTTTTTTATTTATAGTGATAAAAGTAAGATAACGTACGATACTTTATTAAAGGTTAATATCTATAATAATTATACTTAGTTTACTAAAATATATGCCACTAATAAAGCCTTAAACAAAACTAGAGAAACTATATAAATTTTAAGTAAAGAAATAATATAGCTTTTATGTTAGCTTCGGAACGGTAAAACTTTTTTCTATATTATTAAAAATATTTAGTATTACCTAGATAGTTTTATTAATATTTTATTAGCTATAAGAATAAAACGCGGGAGCTATACTCTTAATTAAAAAAATAAAGAAATTAAAGATTAAAAAGACAATAAAGTAGCTGTAGCATACAAAGAAAATAAAATTATTTTTATTTATATAATAAAGATAGTAATAAACTTGTATATAGTACTAGCTATAAAGCTATTATTAATTAAAAAGGTATTAGCAGAGCAGCTCTATTAAATAATAGAATATATAAAATATAATAATTTTATAAAGTTTATAAAAAATACTACTAGACTAAAGCTAAAGAGCTATTACTATAGTACTTATATATACTATTTAGAATCTAAGCTTTAAAAACGACTATTTAGTGAATAATAGTGCGTAAAGTAAGAAGAAGAGATTCTCTATCTAGACCTTATACTATTAATTAAACTAAAAGAATATAATTAAAAGTGTGGATATATCTCTATAACTAATGATTACACTATTAGTATAGAAATAAGACTTATTTAATTTAAGAATAAAGCTTTAAATTACGTGAAAAAGCTATAAGCTTACTAAAAAGCATAGAGAAAACCCCCTATTACGTATATTTTCTTAAACCGAGATTCTGTATTTATAAGTTAAGACTTTAAAAAATAGATAAAAGAAAAAGAGATTATTTACTAACTAATAATATATAATACTTTATAAGAGAATAGACTTACTAAGATAACCTAATTCTATTTTTATAAGAAAGTAATATTAATGCTGGTAGATTAGAACCTTTTAAAGTTTTTTTAGCTACTAATAATTAAATATACTATAGAACTAAAAAATAGAAGCCTAATATAAAGACTTAATAGTAAAACGCTGTACGAAGTTATTAATAGATATAAACCAAATCTTTCTAAAATCCTAATATTTAAAATAGTTATATACTATTAGAATAGCTAAAAAGCTTAATCTGAGAAGATTATACTATATAAAATTAGAAAAAGATTTATAGAATTTATAAATAGATCTAATAGATTAATTATTAAAATCTAGAAAGAAGGGACACACTAGGTTACAGAGAAACAAAATTTTAAATCTAATAATAACTATAAACTATATAAAAAGTATTAATTTACAGATAATAAGGATGACTTTAATTTTAGAGAAAAAGTATAGTAATTATTATATTCTCTATCTAGCTCTAATTCTAAACTAGTAACTAATAGCTAAGAGGCTATATAATAAGAGGTATATAAATTTATAATTAAAATAATTAAGCAGAACTTATTTTATAAGAGGGAGCTAGATAGGCCGTATAAGCTAAACTCTATACTATTAAAAAAAAAAGAAAATACTTAATATAGTAAAAAATACATATAAAGTATAATTTATATTAAACTACTATAAATAATTAAAAATACTAAAAGAGAAGTATAATAAGGTGCTGTAATAAGCCTTAAGATAGAATTACTAATTTAGAAGCTACTTTTTTTAACGGAACTACTATAGTAATTAACACGTAATAATAGAGAACAATTATCTCTAAAATTCTATAATAAGTATAGATATATAATTTTAATAAAGCTAGTAATAATAAAAGCTATAGTAAGTATATAGAAGGTAATTATACTTACTAGAGCCCGTAACGAGCATTTCTATACGCTATATATAATAATACTTAATGAAATTAACTATACCTATTAAAGCTTTTACTTATATCTTAATAATACTTTAGAGTAGGCTGTAATCGTAGCTAATACAGGCACATACAAAAAGCTAGGTCTAAATAATCTAGAGCTAAAATCCTTTATAGAAGTAATATAATAGCTAGATAGCATAAAATAGAAAGAAGCAACAGATATTGAGATAAAATAGTATTAAGATAATGGGATATTTAAACTTATCGAATTACCCGCAGGGCGCACAGCGCTAGATAGAAAGTGAGTATTCAAAGTCAAAAAAAAAGCCGACAATCAAATTACCAAGTACAAGGCTAGATTCATAGGAAAAGGATTTATGCAGTAATTTGGTATCAATTACGACTAGACATATGCTGGAGTTGTACGAGTATCTTTAGTACAAACGATATTCACACTTGCAGCACTATTTGACCACGATATTGTACAACTCGACTTCGTGACGGCATACCTCAATTCTGACCTTAACGAAGAAATCTACGTTAAGCAAGCACCTGGTTACGTCCAAAAGGGCAAGGAACATCTTGTCTACAGAGTCAAGAAAGGCCTGTACGGACTGAAACAATCGGCACGCGAGTAGGCAAAACGGCTTACAAGCTTTCTCATTAAAATCGGATTCAGGCTACTTACGGTAGACAATAACGTCTTTATCAAAGGCACCATCCGCACGGGACTCACGATTACAGTCTACGTGGACGACGTCAAGCTAATTGGCAGCAATAAGCCAGCCATAAAGCAGGTACTCAATCAGCTAAGCAAGGAATTCAAGACGACCAACCTAGGAGACATTAAGCACTACCTTGGAATGGAAATCAAACGTGACCGTAGTGTAAAGACAATTACGCTCAGCCAGCGAGCATACATTGAAAAGATTCTTGACAAATATGGGTATAGTAAGCATGGACGTAGGGTAAAGACGCCAATGGTAACAGGTCAACGCCTTGAACCATTTGACGGCATCGCTACTAAAGCTTCAAGACAAGAATACGCCGCCCAGCTAGGATCGATTATGTACGCTATGGTTATCACACGGCTAGATATAGCATTCGCAGTCTCATCTCTTGTATAGCACACAAATAACCCTAGACCCGAGCACTGGAAAGCACTCAAAAGGATCTTCTTCTACCTGCGTAGTATGATCGATTACTGTATCACATTTAGTAGAGAAAGCAACGACAAAATTGCTGGGTATACAGATGCCAGCTTTGCTGAAGATTCTGCAACCAGACGCTCAACAGGAGCCTACATCTTTACCCTGAATGGAGGACCTATCAGCTGGTCTTCAAAACGTCAGCTAACAGTTGCATTGTCAACTACAGAGGCGGAATACATGGCTATGTGTCAAGCCATCAGAGAGGCCATCTGGCTTAGACAACTGCTTACTGAATTAGGACTTCATTAAGAATCTATCGAGATTCATGCAGACAACAAAAGTGCTATAGCTCTGGGCAAGAACCCTGAATTCCATAAGCGCAGCAAACACATTAACGTTCAATACCACTACGTACGAGAGCAGGTATAGAACGGACGAGTTACTACGCCCTACCTTCTAATAGCTAGGATGATTGCAGATGGTCTAACTAAGGCGCTTAGTTCTGAACTTTACCTCCGCCTAGTTGACTGCTGCAGACTCGATCCAAGCAGAAGGAGCAAGAGGAGCGGTGATTAAGGAAATATCTAAATTGAAACACCATGCCAAGTATCGTGACATGAACGAGCTTGAGAGGGAGTGTTGGCACGGCAATCTCGTCACGTTAGAAACACGTGGATGCCTGAATGTGGATGCACCAGAACGAATCATTAAGGGGTTACGTAATTAGGAACATGTACATATAAACACAGTCTCTATAGCTTCAGGTAATTCAATTAATCAAGAATGCAATCATTCCTTTAAAGACAATATTTATGAGAACTTCATGCTGCCAAATATAACCTCCATGAAAATGTAGGCTCCTGTTGAGCGTCTAGTTACAGAATCTTTAGTAAAGCTAGTATCTGTATACCTAGTAATTTTGTCGTTGCTTTCTCCTCTGAATGTGATACAGTAATCAATCGTACTGCGTAGATAGAAGAAGATCCTTTTAATTACTTGCTAGTGCTTAGGTCCAGGGTTATTTGTGTACTATACAAGAGATAAGACTGTAAATACTATATCTAGCTAAGTAGTAATCATAGCGTACATAATCAATCCTAGCTAGGCAGCAAATTCTTGTCTTAAAGCTTTAGTAGTAATGCTGTTAAATGGATTAAGGCGTTAACCTATTACCATTAGCGTCTTTACCCTACGTCCATGCTTGCTATATCTATATTTATTAAGAATCCTTTTAATATACGCTTACTAGCTGAGCGTGATTATTCTCATGCTATAGTCACATTTAATTTCCATTCCAAGGTAGTGCTTAATACCTCTTAGATTAATCATCTTAAATTCCTTACTTAGCTAATTAATAACCTGCTTCATGGCTGGCTTATTGCTGCTAATTAGCTTAATATCGTTTATATAGACTATAATCATAAGTCCCGTGCAGATAGTATCTTTAATAAATACGTTATTATCTACCGTAAGTAGCCTAAATCTGATTTTAATAAAAAAGCTTGTAAGCTGTTTTACCTACTCGTGTGCTGATTATTTTAGTTTATATAGGCCTTTCTTAACTCTATAAACAAGATATTCCTTACCCTTTTAGACGTAACTAGGTGCTTATTTAACGTAGATTTCTTTATTAAGATTAGAATTAAGGTATGCCGTCACGAAGTTGAGTTGTACAATATTATAGTTAAATAGTGCTATAAGTATGAATATTATTTATACTAAAGATACTTATATAACTCTAGTATATGTCTAGTTATAATTAATGCTAAATTACTATATAAATTCTTTTCCTATAAATCTAGCCTTATACTTAGTAATTTGATTGTTGGCTTTTTTTTTGATTTTAAATACTTACTTTCCATCTAGCGCTGTGCGCCCTGCGGGTAATTTAATAAGTTTAAATATCCTATTATCTTAATACTATTTTATCTTAATATCTATTACTTCTTTTTATTTTGTGCTATTTAGCTGTTATATTACTTCTATAAAGGATTTTAACTTTAGATTATTTAAATCTAGCTTTTTATATATACCTGTATTAGCTATAATTACAGCCTACTCTAAAGCATCATTAAGATATAAGTAGAAGCTTTAATAGGTATAGTTAATTTTATTAAGTATTATTATATATAGCGTATAGAAATGCTCGTTAGGGGCTCTAGTAAGTATAATTACTTTTTATATACTTACTATAACTTTTATTATTACTAGCTTTATTAAAATTACATACCTATACTTATTATAGAATTTTAGAGATAGTTGTTCTCTATTGTTTCGTATTAATTACTATAGTAGTTTTATTAAAGAGAGTGGCTTCTAAATTAGAAATTCTATTTTAAGACTTATTACAGCATCTTATGCTTTTTTTTTATTATTTTTAATTAATAATAGTTTAATATAAATCACACTTTACGTGCGCTTTCTGTTATATTAAGTATTTTCTTTTTTTTTTAATAGTATAGAGTTTAGCTTATATAGCCTGTTTAGCTCCCTCTTATAAAATAAGCTCTACTTAATTTTAACTATAAGTTTATATATTCTATATTATATAACTATTTTACTATTAATTACTAGTTCAGGATATAGGCTAAGTGGAGGATTTAATAATTAACTAAGTAATTAGTTATTTATTAATACTTACTATATATCTTTTCTAAAGTTAAATTCTTCTTTGTCTGTAAATTAATGCCTATTGTATAGTTTATAGTTATTATTAAATTTAAAATTTTATTTCTTTATAATCTACCGTGTTCCTTCTTTTTAGACTTTAATAATTAATTTATTAGATTTATCTATAAATCTAATAAATCTCTTTTTAATTCTATATAATATAATTTTCTCAGATTAAGCTTTTTAGCTATTCTAATAGTATATAACTATTTTAAATATTAGGATTTTGGATAGGTCTAGTTTGTATCTATTAATGACTTTATATAATATCTTACTATTTAGTTTTTATACTAGGCTTTTATTTTTTAGTTCTATAGTATATTTAATTACTAGTAGCTAGAGAAATCTTAGAAGATTCTAATCTACTAGTATTAACATTACTTTTTTATAAAGATGGAATTAGATAATTTTAGTAAGTCTATTCTCTTATAGAGTATTTTATATAATAGGCTAGTAAGTAATCCCCTTTTTTTTATCTATTCTTTAAAGTCTTAACTCATGAATATAGAATTTTGGTCTGAGAAAATATACGTAATAGAGGGTTTTTCCTATGCTTTTTAGTAAGCTTATAGCTTTTTTATATAATTTAGAGTTTTATTTTTAAAGTAAATTAGTCCTACTTTTATGCTAATAGTGTAATTATTAGTTATAGAGATATATCCACACTTTTAATTATATCCTTTAGGTTTAATTAATAGTATAAGGTTTAAATAGAAAATTTCTTCTTCTTACTCTATATACTATCATTTACTAAAAGGTTGTTTCTAAAGCTTAAATTTTAGGTAGTATATATAAATACTATAGCAGTAGCTCTTTAGCTTTAGTCTAGTAATATTCTTTATAAGCTTTATAAAATTACTATATTTTATATATTCTATTATTTAATAGAGCTGCTCTACTAATATTTTCTTAATTAATAATAGCTTTATAACTAGTACTATATACAGGTCTGTTACTATCTTTATTATATAAATAAAAATAATTCTATTTTCTTTATATACTATAGCTACTTTGTTGTCTTTTTAATCTTTAATTTCTTTATTTTTTTAATTAAGAGTATAGCCCCCACGTCTTATTCTTATAGCTAATAAGATATTAATAAAGCTGTTTAGATAATACTAAATATTTTTAATAGTATAAAAAAAAGTTTTGCCGTTCTAAAGCTAATATAAAAGCCGTATTATTTCTTTACTTAAAATTTATATAGTTTCTTTAGTTCTGCTTAGGGCTTTACTAGTAGTATATATCTTAATAAACTAAGCATAATTATTATAGATATTAACTTTTAATAAAGTATTATATATTGTCTTGTATTTATCACTATAGATAAAAAAGCTTAGAAAGATATTAATTAGAGTATTAGTTAGAGTATTAGTTAGAGTATTAATTAGGATAAGCTATATTACTTTACTATCTTTATTTTTTTAAAAATCCTTTTGCTTCTTACGCTAGCTATTTGTAGTCTTTTCTAAGTATTTAAACTAATAGTCTTCTTCTTTCTTACCTTCTCTTTTATACTATGGGTAAGTCTTTAGCTTGTGGTCTTTACCTATACCAGGTAATTTACTTTAACTTTAACCTTAGCTTTAGCTTTGCTTCTTGCTTCTTGTGTTTGTTGCATGTAAAGTAGCTTTAAATTGAGATTTATTCGCGAGCTCTTTGTCATGGAGTTGACTTGTAAGAGTATCGTATGAAAGCGATTCGATGCCCGTATCACGTTTTCGTTCTTGAAAAGAGGTAAAGTACGTTCCAAGATTGTGGATCATTGCATGCTTGAGCATAAAGTCAATTGTGATCTTTTACCGTGCAATGTCTTGGATAAGGATTCTGAATTTGTTGGTATAGTCTTCCATGTCTTTGCATGAAGCGTACGTCGTAGTCCAGATCCATTCAACAACTAGATACTTCTGTAGTTCTGTGTTGATCTTGTAGTGCTTAATAAGGGTGTCGATGACCTATCGAGCTGCCAGGATTCTGTCGACTTTTCGTGCTGGTATGTCCTCGCAGTGGATAACGATGTCGTTAATCGCTTTACCATTGTCGTGAAATGATAGAAATGTTCATGATATCTAATATGGGATAAGGTCTAATAATGTCACAGAAGACACCTAAAGTCGTTCGCGATCTAGATGCGGGGATAATTAGAGTCTTTACCGGAAATTAGTAAAATCATCTCCACACCTAATACTCCCACCCAAAAATGTGAAATAGTCAACAACTAACACCAGTTCAATGAGATTAATGACATAAACGTCGTTAACGAGGACGACGAGGACGACGAGAAAGATGAGGATGATAAGGATGACGAGGACGACGAGGACGACGAGGACGACGAGGACGACGAGGACGACGAGGACGACGAGGAACGACGAGAATGATGAGGACGAAGACGATGAAGACGATGAGGAAGACGAGGACGACGAGGACGACGAGACGACGAGGACGACGAGGACGATGAGGACGACGAGGACGACAGGACGACGAGAACGACGAGGACGAAGACGACGAAGATGACGAGGAAGACGAAGACGACGAAGACGACGAAGACGACGAAGACGACGAAGATGACGAGGACGACGACTCAGACGACGAAGATGACGAAGACGATGAGGACGACGACCCAGATGACGAGAAAGACGAGGACGATGAGGAAGACGAGGACGACGAGGAAGACGAGGACGACGAGGACGAGGACGACGAAGACGATGAGGAAGACGAGGACGACGAGGACGAGGAGGACGACGAGGAGGTGTCGTAGGACGCGGAGAAGGAAGAATTAGAAGAGAAGAGCACGACAACAATATCAAGAATGACATGGACGACGCGACTAGGGTTCCAGGGATTCACATCGTTTCTCCGCGAGTCTTGACTTTTCCAATAATTGGGTACACAACCGTTTTGGCGCTATCCGTTGGAACGATGGTACGCGGTTCGCATCCGTCTTGAGTTCCGTGGTGGCGGTGTTGCCGTTGCATTCAGTAGTTCCTAAGCATGATAGCAATGACGGATTAGCTAATAATACATAAATTAGTCAGTAATGGAAGTCATTCGTTACTTACGTTAAAATAAGGAAACTTCTGTTATAAATACTCTTGAAGTACGACGGTTTATATTGGAGGTACTCCAATACTCGGGCCGAAACGCTTAGAGTATATAGTGAGCAAAAGCATGCTGGACTAGGTTTAACAGATAGTTAATTTAGGAGTGCCGACAGTTTTTACTGTTTTCTCTGGCCTCATGATTTCGAGTTTCCTCGACGTTTAGAACGGTATACCGACAAGTCCGAACTTTTCATGTACTGTCGTTTTCCGTGTACCCTGCGTCAACTTAAACAAGGCATGTTGGTTTCATACGCCGTTTTCAGAGGTAGTTTGGGTGCAGTCTCGCTGTCACCTTGCAGGCAACGAGGATTGTCAAGTAATGTTCTTGGTCAATCTCTCTGTTAATTCTGTCTCTGTGGGAGTGGACCTGTCTGTTTTTGACTAGGCCTTTTCTTCGGCTTTAAACCTCGGTGCTCGCTGATGGTTTTTAAGCTGAAATCGGATCTTAAATGTTTCCTGGTTTTGCTGACCCATGATGTAGGA